>BQNB010076363.1:1956-23377 GCA_026074375.1 Tanacetum coccineum
ATGCAAGTTCGATTCATTGCTTGATTGTTAACTCTGTAACTAACATTTATCGGCTTATATAGTATTAAATCATCATGAGTTGATTTATCTTGTCCTTTGATAATCATCTGTAGGTATGGGTTCATATCTTCTGGAGACTCTAAATGATCGCTACAGCAAGAAGCTTGTTCAGACATACAGTGTCTTTCCTAACCAGAATGAGATCAGTGATGTGGTGGTACAACCGTACAACTCTCTTTTGACTCTCAAACGACTTACACTAAATGCTGACTGTGTTGTAGTTCTTGATAACACTGCACTTAATCGAATTGCGGTAGAACGTCTGCATATTCAAAATCCTTCAGTTTCTCAGACAAATTCTTTAGTTTCTACTGTAATGTCGGCCAGTACAACCACCCTCCGGTACCCTGGATATATGAACAATGATATGGTTGGCCTTCTTGCCTCTTTGATCCCAACACCGAGGTGCCACTTTCTTATGACAGGATATACACCACTGACAGTAGAGCGCCAGGTAATGTATTCATATATTTATGTTTCTGTTTTTAGCGCTATATAGCTGTATAATGTATTATATGTCTGAAGTCGCCTTCTTCACATGATAAGCAATAAATTCAACCTTTTACTAAAAATTTGTTCAAGTAGCTATTTATACTGTAGAAAAATGGATCAATGTTTGAAAATTTCAATTATGATGGGAGAATTGACATTCTAATGCATGTTTGAATAAGAGAAGTGTAAGTGGGGAATGATTATGTGCGTAGTAAAAAGGTTAATATGATATAAGAAATTATTAATAAACTAAGCCGCTATCTAAGTAGCAGTTTATGTAAAATAAGCATCTATGTCTCTGGATGATCAACATATACAATCTTATGTCTTGCAATCGTTTTCGCAGGCTAATATGATTCGCAAAACCACTGTGCTGGATGTGATGAGAAGACTTCTCCAGGCAAGAACACTTAAAAGGCTATTTTTCATGAGGCATTATGTGTCATATTTTTGAACAGTTCTCTGTCTTGCAGACAAAGAATATCATGGTTTCATCGCATGCCAGGACAAAAGAAGCTAGTCAGGCTAAATATATATCTATATTGAATATTATTCAGGGAGAAGTTGATCCCACTCAGGTGATTAAACATTCTGTATCTACAGTTTTGTATTCTAAAACACGTCCACGTGCTTATGTGTTATAAAGTAATTTTTTAGGATTACCATAATGCAATGCTTGTAACTTTGAACATTTAAAAGTTTCTTATGCATCTAGCTTCCATTATAATACATTAATACTTTTTGGTGCTTTCATTAGGTTCATGATAGTTTGCAGCGAATACGTGAAAGAAAGCTTGTTAATTTCATTGAGTGGGGTCCTGCTAGCATTCAGGTATGTCTAAAAATGGTGCTTTATAGCTTAGGTGTCATAACAATCTTTTTTCATTTACTTCGATTTTTGACTTCTTTGCATCTACTTATGTGACAGGTTGCTCTCTCAAGAAAGTCTCCATATGTTCAAACTGCCCACAGAGTAAGCCTTTGAAATTTCTTGGCAACATTACTATATTCTGTTTTCGTCGATAGTGATGTATGGAAGGAGACATGTCTACATGTATCAGGAGGTCTCAAATAAGATTAATTAAAATAATGAAATTCATGTGCTTGTACACTCTTTAGGTCAGCGGGCTGATGCTTGCAAGTTACACTGGAATTCGGCATCTATTCTCCAAGTGTTTGAGTCAATATTCTCTCCTGAGAAAGAGGCAAGCTTTTCTTGACAAGTACAGAGGTTTCCCATTGTTCGATGTACGTTGTTGCTCACTACTCTCATCATTCCTCCTACTTGATTCTTACATACATTTTTGTATACTCCGTAATGTTTTTGGGAGTTCAAGTAGGTCCTGTAAAAATGATTCTGTTATTGAGTAGTATTAGTGTAATTAATGAATTAATTTAACTAGTAATACATATGATGGTAGTCTAAAATTACTAAAGTAAATATACATATTTTACTTGAATAATCTGGCAGTAGACCCAATGACGATTATAAAATAGCTACCAAGTTAGAACCCTTTTTGTTGGTGTTGTTACTGTAACCACATACGTTTAATACTCATGAAATATTCAGATAGTTATTGACTTTTACATTTGTGAACATTATTCAGGATAATGACCTCTCAGAATTTGACGAGTCTAGGGACATAATTGAGAGTTTGGTTGATGAATACAAGGCCTGTGAATCCCCTGATTACATAAAATGGGGAATGGAGGTATGCTATAATCAATTATTTGCTTAGAAATGGTAATTTCTTTGTCTTTGGTAACAAGTTCATGTGTCCTTCAGGATCCCGACCATCTTCTAACGGGCGAAGGAAATGCTACTGGAACAGTGGATCCTAGGATGGCTTCGTGAAGAGGCCAAGTATGTTAGAATCACCTGTACTTTCTGTTTACGTTCTCTTTTTATTTAGCGTTATAATTTACTGAAGACCTTGTTAGCCAATGTTGGTACCACTCTATCTTCCATTTTACGATTATTGAAAATTTTCTTAAGCTCAAACTTGACTTACTCGACAAAAGCTCAACTCGTTTGCACCCCAGATTCCACACATGTTGGCTATCTTTTTATATCCCTTGCTAACCGCATGTGTTGCAATTTCTTTTGACATGTTTCAAACTTTCATCAATCAAACTTTCAAACTTTCAAAATAGACGTGTCATGCTTTCAACCTAGCTATTTCTCGTGTTAATTCCTTCTGCTTTCCAGTTAAATTAGTATATAAATTAACACACAGTTCTTCTCTTTATTTATGCTCCTTGAATAGCAAATCTATAAGACTGCACTAATACGGTACGTAGTAAACTTATATGTGCTCTCGTAGAGGGTTCATCGGGAGTTTTGGACCTTGAATATTGCGGTCAAGTAAAGTAAATAGTCTCATAATTTCTAGTCAATTTAAAAAGATAGGAGATTCTGGGAAATTATCCATAAACTTTCTTCATTCACTAAATCTGCTTTAAAATTGATTATCAAAGATTCTTAAACTGGCTTTCAAGTGTTAAAACTAGGTTCATGTGTAGTACCTCCACTAAATGCATACATTTAAGCTAATCTGGCTCTTGCTTTTAATTGCGAGGATGTACTATTAACTTGAGAATGTTGGATATCTGGTTCTGTTGACTTGTTAAATCTAGGTTGAACTAGAATCCTATGCAAAATGAATGTACTATGCTCTATTATAATAAAAAAGATTGATCATTTGTTAGAAATCATGTGCTTGCTGCAAATTGAATATTATTCATATAGGAACCAATTCATATTATATTGAGCTATATAGAGTTGGTTAGATGGTTATTCATTTTGACCACTTCACCTATTCATTTTATGGGATCATGTTATTGATGCTTATGTGAAAAACAAAGATGGGACCAGCACAATAGAAAAAAACATGGCACAAATTGATAAATCTCGCCCGCTCAACATTAGTTAGAGAAACAAAGAGATTAGAAATGTTGTGGATGATCAAATAACATACGAACTCTCACACACACCAAGAATTTTCAAAAACTGCGCTGCTCACCCTTTAGCGTTTGCTGCAAGCTACTCGTTCTATGACTTCATCTTTATATTCATCCTAGTGTATATATTTTTATTAAATAAAATTTGCTGATTCTAACATATATAATAACTTCATTTGCTTTGCACTATGTTACAGGGCTGTACGATGATTATGTAGAAACGGGTGCAAGGGTGGTTTGGTTTTTTTGCTTACTAAATGGCTGTGTGGCGTGTATCTTGTTTCGTGTGCATCAAAACAAAGATTGTAAATGTGGTGTGTTTTATAATAGACATTGTGATCTTTTATTTGTCGAATAGCGAATTACAGTATGATTTTGTTAATCTTGCATTATTCTCAGAATAATGTTTTTAGCATCGCCCAGGTTGTATTAACTCCGATTCCCAGTTAGGTGGGATTCTAATTTGATGAAGTAGCATGTGGGTTTTGGTTGTATTATATTTAAGATAAGTTTGTGAATTGTTTTTCTAATTGCAATGAAATACATAAACAAGCATAGTTATTTTGATTCATGTGATCATGTCACATCCTAAAATGGCTAAGATATTGTGGTCAAGTGGTCAACATTATTTCAACTGGATAGCATGACTGATTTGATTGGTTAGGGATCAGCTTTGGTGCTTTTATGGGACCCTAATGTGCTGGAGCTGGTGAGGGGTTTTGTGCCAGCCCATGTGAGTGTGGGTTAGGGTCAGGGTTAGTAGGTCCCTTGTGTGTTGGTGGTTTAAGTTGTACAAGCCTTTTTATGGAGGGATGTTGCTCATGTGCCATGGTCCTTTTGGTCATTGGCATCATCCATTTTTCATCAACTTGTGTTTTGTTTGGTAACTTTAACAGATTTCAGAATACGGTTCTATGTTTGTTGCAGAATGTACTATTTATTCATTATTGCTTTGAACTTGATGTATGAAAAGGTTGACCATTGTTTAAGCTGCTGAATCCGTCTCAAAATTATTATTCACGTTTTCTTTTTGGCTTGTCTGAAATGAATTGTTTACTTCTAAAAATAAGTAAGAAATTTAAATTAAGTTTACCATATTACCTTCATTTGAGGTTATTATTACAAACTTTAAAAAAGTTACTACGTATAAATTAATTGGTTATGGGTAAAACTGTTATTCTGGAAAAAGTAAGAAATAAAAAGTTGTAAAGATTATGTTTTCCTTAAACTGTGTGTTTTTTATCGATAAATAATAATTTTGAGACGGTGGTACTTGAATCCTGAAGTCCTTTCTTATTGTGCATGCGTTTTTTGTGAAACTATATGGTACACTCTAGGGGTGTTAACGATCCGAGTCGAGTCGAGTTTTGGCCTAAACGAGCTAAGCTCGTTTATTAACTACTCGGCTCGAGCTCGGCTCGAGCTCGTGTAAACTTTTATAAATTGGCTCGAGCTCGAACTCGATTATTTTATTGTTGTTCGAGCTCGAAGCTCGTTTATGATTTCTAACTTTTTTTTTACTACAATAAACTAATTTTCAAGCTTAAGATGCTCGTATAAACGACCGAACTTGATAAACTCGTTTATTAACTCAAGCTCAAGCTCGAAAGCTCGTTTACAATTTTTAAAAATTGTTACAATGCTCAAACTAATTAAACTTTATGTAACTTATAAGCTCAACAAAGCTTATTTAGGACTAAACAATCAATGTTTAATAACATCTAAAGCTTAACTTCTAAAGCTTAAACTAAGTATCAAAGGGTGGGGGCTTTGCTTATATAAAGGCTTTTCACTTGAAAGTTTTCTTCTCCAAGCAATGTGGGATAAGGCATGTCCTTCATATATTTTAGTTTCTCTTGTTGTTTTGATATTTTCAAACTTTATTTCTTATTTGTTATCTAAGTATTTCTAGTTAGCAAAGAAAATATATCATTATATCTTTATATTTTTCTAATTTAGAAAAAATAAGATAAACTTATAAAGATACAAATATTTAGTAGATAATGATTACATTAAAGAGTTTTTTTTTTATCTTTTTTAATTATAAAATAAAATATTTAAATTATTATTATTTAGTAATTAAATAAACGAATAAACACCAAGCAATAAAATAAAAAATAAAAGTATGTGATTGTAAGTAAGTATTACTCCGTAAATTTTAGTTTCAAGCATTAAATTAAAAGTAAAGATATATCAAACATGTTCATGTTCATACTCCAATTTAACTGTTTTAACTTTTAAGTCTAGAAGATGCAATTAACCTATCGAATAAAGTCATGTTTAAACTCTCTCACGACAAATTCTTCAACGTAGTAGTCCAAACTACTTTTTGGCTTCTTTGGAGATATAGAAACGAGTTTACATTTTCTTCTTAAAAGCATATAATATATATATATATATATAATCTATTCAATAACGTCAAGCTCTTATCCTATAGTTAGATTGCTAATAGGCATAGTAATATTTCGGATTAATTGGAGTCAGCGGTTGATGACAACCGAAATGCTTTTCCGATCTCTTTACTAAATTTTTTCTTTTATTGAGAACACGTAATTGATGTACTGGTATCATACATCATTTCCTAGTATATGTTTTACCTGTTTCAGTAGACGTGATTTTTGAATGAGTATACCCAAGTATAATTTTGTAAGCTTAATTCATGAAACTAGCCGATAAAATATTTGAGCTTGAGTCAATATCATAAATTATTTAACGAGCTCAAGTATATAATGAATTGTTTGATTTTTAACTAAATTAAGTTCCGTGTATGTGTATGTGTATTTATGTGTGGTCATGTGAGCCATGCGAGTGAGTTTCATTGAAATCATCTATTGATTCATAATTTTTTTTTGAACGGCAAAACTTTTATTAGAAAACTAGCAAGTGGCTAGAAGGATTACATTGTAACGACCCAAACCCGCTCCGGAGAGTAGGCCGAAACGTCATAATCATGGTGTCTTATCAAAGCATACAAGGCATGAAGTCATAAGTTAGTTCATAATAAACTAAAAAAATAAGAGTTTCTATAAGAATATAACCAACAACAATCTTTGTTGTTTCATCATCAAATAGATTTGAGATGATAATGTTGTTTATGTTCTATTATCTAAGACCCATGAACCAATTGTGTTTAGCAACCTCACAATGATTTTATTCATAGGTATCATATATGTGTCTTTATATGTAAATATTGGGTGCACTGATGTATTTCATATTTGTGTGTGTCCATACAAATTTGGCTTTTCATACATAAGTGTCCTATGTGTTTATACATATTTGAGTTTCATATGTATATGTCACATGTGATCATACATATTTGAATCTCATCGTTTGTGTCTTTTATGTGTGTAAGCGTGAAAACATAAAAGGGAGTCGCTTGTATACAATATACATACATATGTTGTATTTTTAATCACAAAAACCTCGACATAACTCCCAACACCACGTGAGCCATGTGAGCCATGCGAGCGAGTTTCATTGAAATCATCTATTGATTCATAATTATTATTTATTGGTATTCATGATTGAATTTCATTCACTTATATATTTAATAAAGAGTTATTGAACATAATGGTTATTTTTTTATAATACATTTAACTAGCATAAAACTAATTTTAACAATTATATGATCAATAAATATATACATAAACAGAAACAATTAATTGACACTAACAAATGTATTTAAGGTTAACTTATTCATATGTATTAACAATTTAAGTAATGGTTGTAAGCTTGAATGAAAAACAAAAGAAAAAAAATTATTTCACCTCCCACATCGAATGAATGAAACAAAAGGAAGACAATGTGAAGCCTATAAAAACAAGAGCCCAAGTTTACTATTTATAATTATAGAGAAAAGTGCAAATATGCTCCCTGTGGTTTCCCAAATTTGCAGATTTGCTCCCCAACTTCACGAAAGTGCAGGCGGCCTCCCCAGTTTGAAACTTTCATTGCACTCGTGCTCCCTGACAGGGAGCACGAATGCAATGGGAATTGAAACTACCATTACACTCGTGCTCCTGCCATGGAGCATGAATGCGACCAAGTTTTCGTTTTGGGGAGGTGCCGCCTGCACTATTCGTGAATTGGGGAGCAAATCTGCAATTTGGGAAACCACAGGGAGCATATTTGCAGATTTCTCATAATTATATAAAAACTAAATTGTAGATCTTTGATGTGATTGAAGGTTAACATATTGTTAGTTTTGATTTTATGTTTAACCTACAATGCCAATAGTAATTAAAATTTTACAATCAAAATATTTTGAAACTACATATTTAGCTCGATTAGCTCGTTTAGCTCGAGTAGCTCTTTTGGCTCGTTTGGCTCGAATAACTAAACGAGCTATCGTACGAGTCGAGCTAAATACTAATTTTAAAAGCTCGTCTCGTAAAATTATTCGAGCTCTACTTTCTGTTTGAGCTCGACTCGAGCTCGTAAATTATCAAACTCGACTCGAGTTAAACGAGCTCGAGCTCGAGTAGCTCGTTAAAAGCTCGACTCGTTAACAGCCCTAGTACACTCTTTAACGTGATGGGTACACGACTTTGATTAACATGTTTAATACAAAATAACATGTAATATAAATACTAGTAGTATGTTTTAGTATACACGATTATACGACTGAATACAAACTAAATGACAAATGAGCTGTTGGCATTTTTTTAGGACTTCCGAACTGTGTGTCCTATGGTATTGTTTTGTGGAGTTTTCTGTGTAAAGTAGACAAATTTACTTAAACTAGACGAATAATTATACTTGAGAAATCGTAATTCTGATTCGACCCTTGATGTAAATTGTGTGTTTTTGAAATACACAACGTTTGTTTTTTAAAATTAATATAGTGTGTATTTTTAAAAAATTGTCATGTTTAAAATTAATCAAGTTTAAAGTTTATTAACGGGTGGTTAAGGGTAATTTAGACAAACTATATTTATTTAAATTTTCAAGAATAAAAAAGCCATTTTATATAAATTTAAAAAACATAAGTTGCAGATAAATACACTATTAAGAATAAGTGTATTTATTACAGATTTTACTTTTGCAAAAGTCACAAAAAACAGTTTTACCTTTGATAATATTTAATGTTTCATATAGTTGTGTAAATAACAATTTTGATTAGAAAATATAGTAAACTTAAGTAATTTCAACTTTTATATTTTGCTCGAAACAAACTAGGTTCAGAGAACTACTTTTGTGCCGTGATTTCCAACAAGAGGATAGGGGCATGGCAAAGGAACTGTATAGAGTAGCTAAAAGCGAAACAAAAAAGATGTTAGGATTTCATTTTATGTGACGACATTACGGAATTACCATAGTTTATCATAGTCACATACGCAGGGACTAGAATAGGCAATGTTGTATAGTTTAGAAGCGTATGGACTATAAATACCCCTCAAGGCCTCAATGGCTTTCATGGATGGGTTGAGACTCTTGTATTGTTTTCCTTCTTTATTCATTTTACACATTTTCTCTCTCTCTCTCTCTCTCTCTCTCTCTCCCTCTCTCTCTCTCTCTCTCTCTCTCTCTCCCTCTCTCTCTCTCTCCCTCTCTCTCTCTCTCTCCCTCTCTCTCTCTCTCTCTCTCTCTCCCCCTCTCTCTCCCCCTCTCTCTCCCTCTCTCTCTCTCTCTCTCTCTCTCTCTCTCTCTCTCTCTCCTCTCTCTCCCTCTCTCTCTCTTTCTCTCTCTCTCTCTCTCTCTCTCTCTCTCTCTCTCTCTCTCTCTCTCTCTCTCTCTCTCTCTCTCTCTCTCTCCCTCTCTACCCTCTTCTTCTCCTCTCCTCCCTATCACGACCTGAACACCATCCGCAAACCATCAACCAACATCATCTCACTCGCCTCAACCTCTCTCTACTCATCATCCGCCTTCTAGCCGGTCATCCTCCTCTTCTCCAATCCGATACTCAACACATCAACTTCAATACTGCCTACAAGCCTCCAGTGCTCTTCAAGTGCGTCATCCATCCCCTCTATTTGTCTCCTTCCTACCTTCCAAACACTCCTCATCTCAATATTCTGAGACCTCAAAAACTCTCGTAGATTCAATCCCTCATACTCCCTCGGTTACCTCTCCACGATCTCTTCCCCAGAACCTCACGTTCATCGTCCTCTCTTCTCACTCGTCTTCTGCATTTTTTTCCATTCTATACCTCTCTCATCTTCACCACATCCTCAATCACCAGTCAACCCCACGAAATTCTCTAAACAGCGTAATGAAGTATAAAATAGCAAAATGCCGGAAGTAAAAGGCAGAAACGATCTGAGCATGTTAAAGTAATTATCTAATTTAGATATATAAGCACGGATGGTTAACAAGCAACGACTAAAGAATAATAAGAAATATAAGAAAAAGACGAGTTCAGAATAATAAATATGAAACTTTGGACAAGACAGAGAAGCGGGTAAGAGGTTGAAATAAAAGACATAATACCGAATATACAACAAACCGTAATAAAAAAATAGATACAAAAAGAAGAAACGCAGAGACAAAATACAACTACAACACACAAGTGACTCTCCCTGTCAAGGCATATGTACCCCATTGCGCAGCAGCGCATGAAAAAAACCTCACTAACCCACACGTAACTCCTCAAAACCGACCACCGACCCGTTCCACCCAACCTAACACCCCGCCCACCACCTACACACGCCATCAGAACAACCTAAGCCGAATTCTTTAGTCAACAAGAAAGAAACAAACACTATAACGCACAACAAACAGACAATCAACCGCATCACAAAAACCGGGAAAGCAAACACTGAGGCATTCACCTCAAATACCTAATTGACGCTGGACAAAGAGGAAATGAAAAACCTCCCCGCATGCCTCCAGTCTCTGACCCATCACTTCATCATCACTCTCGTCCTCTCGCGCCACCTCATACCTCCCACCCTTGCCCCATCCCCCGCCCGACCCCGTCCACCCTACACCTATGGTCTTCAAAGACAATTGAACTTATAACAAAGAATATACCCTCTCCCCACCGCCCACCTCCCCCCCCCTCCCCAATCAGACTCTCTACTCTCGGAATCTCTCGCACATCCTCAATCTCTCTCTCTCATCATCTTCTCTTCCTCTCCTCGCTTCAGCCATACCACAACAATCTCTCTCTCCGATCATTCTCTCTATCTCTCTTCCCTCATCCCTCTCTCTTCTTACACCCTTCTCTCCTCTCCCTCTCTCCTCAATTATTAAACACTCTCCCTCTCTCTCATTCTCGCGTGCCTCCCCATCACTCGCGGTCTCTCTGCTCTCGCTCTCTCGCTTCTCGCTCTCGTCGCTCTCCTGCATTCTCGCTCCACACGCTCTCATCGCTCTCCAGCTCTCCTCGGCACTCGCTCTCTCGCATCACGCTCTCACAGCTCTCCTCTCGTTCGCACTCGCCCTTTCCCTGCGCTCGAAACCAAGCTCTTCTCGCTCTCTGCTCACACGCAGCTCTCATCGCTCTCACAAGAGCCCAATTCTTCTCCTCTAACTCGCACAACCTCGCACTCTCGCTCTCGCTCTCCTCGCTCTACCGCTCTCATCTTCTCAACTTCTCTCACTCTCGCACCACCCTCCTCCATCTCATTCTCTTACCAACCACACTACTCCCTATCTCCTTCACCACATCCACCCCTACATCCCATTCCCTCCTCTTGCTACTTTACTCTCTCTCTGCATCTCCTCTTCCCCAACTCCAAACTCTCTCCTCCACATTTTCACATATCCAAACCATCCTCTCCCTCCCTCCCACTTACACTCCTCACACTCTCTCTTCTCTCTCACTATCCCTAATCTACTCTACTCCACCCCCTCTCACCCCCCTGCCACACTAACACTTTCTAATCACAAGTACCATCCACCTGCTCACTCTTCCCACACTCACACTCTCACCAACACATCCAACCTACCTCTCCCACAACATCCCCTCCTCGTCACCACAATACTCTCAACACTTCCGTCACATCTCAGCTCACCGACACTCACTCACTCCAACACTTCAAAATACCACTTTCCTCAACAATCCAACAAAAACCACACCATACCCTCCTCACCCACATCAATTACACACCAACACTCTCACCCCAAAAACCCAAACCCTCCACAAACTCATCCAAACACGACTATTACAAAACTACACACCACACAAAACCAAACACACCCACACACATCAACACCAGAAACACACACAACACACACCACCCACACTCCCTACCAAACTACACGCTCTAAACAACACCACCACACACACCCAACACACTAACCCACACCCCACCACCCACCAACACCACATAACCCACACAGCACACCGACAAACATCCAACGACCACACAACCACATTCATCCAACCCACCACTCACCTCAAAACACACACACACACACCCACACTCCACACATCCCATATAACACTCACCACTCAACCACCACACACACCACACAAAACACACACTCACATACACAACACAACCTTGCCACACAGAAACACTCACACAGCACAACACACTCACACGACACAAACACACTCCGCACACAAACACACACAACACCCACACCCACCACACACCACCCACCTCACACTCACCCTCCACAACCACCCACACATCACACTACACCCCCCACACTCCCCCCCGCCCCGAACCACAACTCGCAACACAACACTAATACGCAAACCACACACAAACACCAAGCCAAACCACACACCACCACACACACACCTACACGACACCCCACGACCAAACACACCTCACTCACTCCCTCACTATCTCACCCCTCCATACACTCCTCCCCCCCACTCTTTCTCTCAACTAAACATGGCTATCTTCTGAGTATTCCCCTCCTGACCCTCAGATCAATAATTCTTTAAAACTAACATTTGGTTTCAAGAGCTAACCAGGTTCAATCCTGGGTCGGTTTATGTTTTGTAATATCACGTCTCAAACCAGTCACTTTTATCATGTTTTTTGGTATGCCGTATGATTAATCTTAAGTCCAAACGTCCTTATATATATTTGGTCTCGAAATCCGTGGTGTGTATCTGTCTCATGTCTATAGTATACTGGTGGTGTCAAATACAGATCTGAGAAGTATTTTGGGTAAAAGTTTTGGTATCTTTTGGCTTATCTTCATGGCTTATTTTATCCTCAAAACAGCCTATTATAAGCTTATTCTGTGTATTTTTGTGTAGCTTATCTCATGCTTTAAACTGCTTATTTTTCAAACTTATTTTCTGGGCTTATTATGAATACTGCGAAATATGCAGTGGGTTTGAAGACTGCGAAATATGCAGTGGGTCTGAAGGCTGCGAAATGTGTTTGAATCTTGCGAAATAAGCACATTTTTTTATCATGCGGTTTATGTTTTTGCTTATTCTGTGATTTATGTTATACAAAGGTTTCTTATCTTGCGAAATATGTAATTTTTAGGAAAAGAAACCATGGCAAAATTTCCTTATTTCTGCGAAATATGCAACCCAGATTTGACTGAGACAACTCAAATATACCGAGTTGACCGAGTCAACCTAGCCAAGTCAAACTCGGTAATAACCGGTTTGACCAAGTCAACTCGACTGACTGAGTCAAATGATTAATAGAAAAGGAGAAGAGAAGAACAGAAACAAAAACATCAAGAACCTATCATAATCTAATCCCAACTCCATAACAGCTACAACCTTACCCAACATAAAACCAACCAACAAATCCAATGTCTAACCTAATCCCATCCTCCTCAATAGACAATCACAACTACATCAAACCCCATCTTCAGTTTCAAAGACTCGAAAGATCATAAACATCAATCTCAGAAATGTTCAACCTTTTTTTATACAAATCTTTTAAAGAATTTTATTAGGTTTGAACCATTATCATCATTGATCTGAAAGAAGATGACACTTCTCTTTGATATACGAAAATAAAGAAGATGTATAACAATCAAGTTATAATCGTTCTTTGCTTCGATTTGGAAAACAAGAAAACAATAAAAAAACACTCCTTCCCCCATGTTATACCAAATGTTAGTTTTAAAGAATCATTGATCCGGTGGTCGGGTAGACTCAGACCACAAGATAGCCATGTTTAAAGAGAGAGAGATAGAGAGAGAGAGAGAGAGAGAGAGAGAGCTAGAGAGAGAAATAAAATGTGTAAAATGAATAAAGAAGGAAAACAATATAAGAGTCTCAACCCCTCCATGGAAGCCATGGAGGGGTATTTATAGTCCATACGCTTCTAAACTATACAACATTGCCTATTCTAGTCCCTGCGTATTTGACTATGATAAACTATGGTAATTTCGTAATGTCGTCACATAAAATGAAATCCTAACAATCTTCCCCCATGGGACGATATACGGAATTACTTACAATATTTTCCTAACAAGTACATATTGATTAAGAACAAGAACTTCCACGAAGCTTCCAATGCTGATGATGTCTTATGTGGCCTTTGACTTCAAGTCTGCACTCCAACATGAATCATCTTTGTAGTACCTTGTAGGAGAAATACTGTAATAGGCATGAACTAAGTAACCCATACACTTCTGGTTAAGGAGAAGCTTCTGAATTAGCTTCCCCCTAATTCATACCGCATATTCTTGATTTAGAAGCTTTCAAAGCTTCCCTCCGAACTAGCAATCCTCTCTTGAGCAGTTTCAAAGCTTTCTTATAAGCTTAAAATCATTAAGTGCACAACGGAATTAGTAGAATACCACATCAAATATTACTGCTCCTTTGAAAATAAGCTTAGTGATTAACCGTTCGGGGTACATTAATTGGATCAGCAGCGTATCTTCTCACGCTTGAATAATTCTTCACACATCTCTTCCCCTGGAAGTTCAAATAATGAATACTAAAAGTATCAATATATCTCTTCCCCTATGTAGTTGAAGTGATGCACCTAGAAGTAACAAGTTAAAAACACTGCTTTTCTCTGCGGTTATGACATTTGTCTTCCCGAAATGACCTAAAAAAAGAAGAAGGTATGGGCTCTATCACGAGTACTTGTTGTGCGTTTTGGTGTATCCATACCTTCTTATCGGGGAAGACGTCAGAAATGTTTGTTGATCACATTCATCAACCATGGAGAACCCTTGAAGCTATCATCAACAAATGCTTATCGGGGAAGACGTCAAGCAATGATAGACTCTGACCGTCAAGAATTGAAAATCTATGGGATATTTACCACAAGGCGAATGTTGATAACGCTGCTTTGATTTGGGAAGATCTTCAATACCAAATTGACAACAAGCAGTCGAAGGTCAGAAGACGTGAGATCATGCCCTATCCCAGGTTCACTAAAGTCATCATACACCACTTCATGTCTCAACACAAATCAATTTCCAAGAGACACGGTTCACCTTACCACACAGTTGACAATGATGGTGTGTTGGATAGATTGAAGTTCATCAGCAAAGGAGAGGAACACCAAGTATATGGAAAGCCTATTCCAGATATTTTGGTGACTAATGATATCTAGAATTTTGAAACATACAAGACATTCATTGCCCTATCCACTAGTTCAATTCTTCCAAAGAAAGGAAGAGGCAAAGGAGCTCAGGGAATTAAGGCAACAGTTATTCCAAAGAATGAAATTGTTGCTTCTAAGAAGAAACCGACAAAGAAGAAAGAGTCCAATAACGAAGAATCTGATGAACAAGATGAAAGGCTGATCAGATGAAAACCCCAAGGTGTTGTCATACAAGATACTCCACGTGTCTCAAAGAAGAAATCAATCGATCAGTCTCAGAAGCTCAAAGGCATTTAATTGCTATCTGATGCAGCACAGTTAGAAATTGACACACAGAAAGCAATCAAGGCCAGTAAACATGAAAGCAGATTCAAGCATCAATCTGGTGGCTCAAGTAAAGGAGCTGGTATTACACCAGAGGTTCCAGATGAGCCAACAGGGAAATCTACAGTCTCAGATGAATGAGCTGGTATTTCACCAGAGGTTTCGGATGAGACAAAAGACAAAAGTGAAGCTTAAGATGATCTAGATGATTGGGGTTCCACTGATGATGAGACATTGTTTGATGATAAAGATGAGAAAGTTGAAGACATTCCGTGGGTCTCCACTGATGAAGATGAATCTGATGATGATGATGAAGAAGATGATGAGAGTATAGATATTAAAACGACCGATGATGAAATGACTGACACAGATGTTGAGGATCAGGTAATGGGTGTAGCAGAAATGAATATTGTTGAGGAAGCAGAAGATGAAAATGCTGAAAAAGTTGAAGAACAAAAGGCCGATGAAGAACAAGGCTGATGAAGAGCAACAAGGAGATGATCAAGCTGGGGATGAACAAGTAGGGGTTCTTGTCTCAACAACATACAAAGAGAAGCCTAATTTGCTTTAATCCACCTACAGTCATTCTGTTTCTTCTAACTTTAGTAATCAGTTTCTTAATTCTCCTAACGTGTCTCTTATTGGTACTATTCAAGCAAATGCCAAAGCAGAGATCATCTCTTTGTTGGATATTCAAATCCAGCATGATGTTCCTAATATTCAGCAAGAACCATTTCATGCTGTCAAAGTGTCTGTTATTCCTGAACCAACACAAATTCTACCATCTACACCTCCACTACCAGCTATAGTAACTCAAGCTGTTCTAGTTCCCAATTCTGAAGCATTTACTACTGTCATGCAAAGAGTAGCTGACTTAGAAAAAGATGTCAAAGAACTCAAACAAGTTGATTATACTCTAGCAATCCTTGAATCAATCAAGTATGAGGTATCAGAAGCTGTTAATAAGTATCTTGGATCAACTCTCGAATACACTCTTCAAAAGGTTCTCCAGAGACATACCGAAGAACTTAGATAGGAATTTTATCAAAAAACTATTAGCCAGACACACACCAAAGACCTTAACCTTCAAGTCTCTCAGGATGATGTGTCAAAGTTCATAAAGGTCAAGCAAGAACTTGCTGCAAAGGAGAAAATGTCGAAGTTTTTGACAACACAATATGATCAAGTTATTGAAGATGAACACAAGAAAAAGGATATATTGTTCCAAATGATGATGGCATCTAAGTCACATGAAAAATATCCTGCACATAAGGAACTGTATAATGCACTAATACAGTTGTTACTTGTGGATAAAAATGACATGGATAGGCTTGCTGTAGATCCTGCTTCTCGAAGGAAAAGACGGCATGACGACAAAGATCAAGACCATCTTGCTAGATCAGACCAAGGGATGAAGAAGAGAAGAACTGGAAAAGATGTTGAACCTTCAAAGAAATCCTTGAAATCCAAGGAATCTGCTAAAGGTAAAACTCTTCCCGATTCATTTTCCCTTCATTCTTAGTATCTCTATTTACTCTCCGTGCTTTCCTCATCTAGTCCAATGAGAACGTCTCTTATTGCTATTATCGATCACTCTCAAAATTTAACACACTACCACTTTGAAAACGTCACTTATCACACATTCTTATTTTAACTTATCTTATATGCTTTCGTCTTCAGTAATGACGACAAAGATCAAGACCCTCCTGCTGGATCAGACCAAGGGATGAAGAAGAGAAGAACTGGAAAAGATGTTGAACCTTCAAAGAAATCCTTGAAATCCAAGGAATATGCTAAAGGTAAAACTCAATCCAATACCTCTAAAACTGGTAAATCTGTATCTACAGACAAATCAGTCCACGAACATAAGCACATAGTGAAAATGGATGTAGAAGAGCCACACCTTAACAATGTGGCTAATGATGCTGATAAGCCACAAGAAGATGTTATTCCAAAGATTCCAAAGAAGGATTGGTATAAAAAATCTCCAAGGCCTGAGACACTTGATCCAGACTAGAATACAGTCAAAACTGTGGATGATGCTCCTATACAGTCATGGTTTAATGAGATGATACAAGCTGAGAAGCCTCCACTCACATTTGATGAATTGATGAGTACTCCTATTGATTTTTCTGCATTTGCCATGAATCGTCTCAAATTAAACAAGATCACAAAAGCAGATCTAGTAGGCCCAATGTTCAACCTACTCAAAGGAACTTGCAAAAGCTGTGTCAAACTGGAATACAATATGGAGGAATGCTACCGTGCTCTGACAGATTAACTCGACTGGACAAACCCTGAAGGTCATAAAAGTCCAGTTGATATGAGCAACCCTTTACCCCTGCAAGACAAAGAAGGTCGACTTACAATTCCTGTTGAATTCTTCTTTAATAATGATCTTGAATACTTGAACGCAGGAAATAAATAAAGAATGTACTCATCTTCCATTACTAAGACACAAACTGCAAGGTATACTATGGAAGGCATTGAAGACATGATTCCGACACAATGGAGTCCAATCAAAATTTCCTATGACAAGGATGATGCTCTTAGAATATCTCATTGGGGTCCTCAACATCAACAGTTTTACAGAGCTATGATCAACAAGGTGTCCAAACATGAAGTTTTCAGAAATATAAGAATTTTGAGTGTTGTTAGTGTTCAGATGGAAAAGAAATCTAGTTATGGCTACTTGAAGGAAATTGTTGTAAGGCGAGCTGATCAAAAACTTTACAAGTTCAAAGAAGGTGATTTTCAGGACTTACACCTAAATGACATTGAAGACATGCTTCGCCTGATTGCTCAAAACAACCTATTCAACCTAGAAGGTGATGTGATTATGGACTTTTTCACGGCTCTAAAAATGTTCACCCGATGAATCATTTTTAAGAACAGGGTTGAAGATGTTCAGCTAGAGGTTAAAAGTTATCAAAGAAAGCTCAACTTAACCAAGCCTCAAAGAACATGTCCACATATCTCAGTCAAAGAATCATACACTTTAAACTTTGATCCACCGAGGGTTATTTATGAAGAGAAGAGCAAGAAGAAAAGGCTAATGCATGTTGATGAGATCCACAAGTTTTGTGACAGGACTCTCCAATCTATTCGTAACATCCTTCATGAAAGGCTACTGAACTTCAAGTTTGGTTACAACAAAGGTATGCCTTCCAGGGAGTGGACAACAAAGGATAAGAGACGCACATGCATCATGCTGAACAAGATTGATGATCAGCTGTTTAAAAGACTGGTTCTGAGAAGTTTAGAAGTGCTGGTTGGTGGAAGAAAAACAGAGACGGACAAACGACTGTTGCAGAGGACAGTATGACTAGGTCATACTTGGGTTAAACATGTCAGGTCCTGTCTCATATCTTATCTTGTATTATATGTAAATATGTAGTGTACAAATATTAGTATATATGTGTTAAGTACAATTTTTCATTAATTTTTCATTAAATTCAAAATCTTTCAAAATATGTACTTAACACTATATCCTTCCCTCAATAATTGAGGGAGAGCCTTAAAATGTTCCAAATAAGCTTGCTAATTAGTAACATCTCTCTCCCGAACAGTTTTAATCAATTGATATCCCAAATATCAAAATATTTTGACATTTTGGATAAGGGGAGAAAATGTGATTAATAATTATGCAACTAATTAACGTGATCTAAAAGGACTCAAGTGTTGGATTTTCCTTTGTATGTGCAAAACACTTTCGATTATCGATACACATATGCAGGGGAAGCATTTCCAAAAGATAAAAACATCAAGGTACACATGCTTTGATTTATATCATAAGTACCTTGATCGATATTTCAAATAGTTTTAATGGAAACTATGGAGATACCTAAAAGACTGACCATGTACTTAATTTTATGGAGTTAACAGGTGATTAGGGTTAGGTACTTGTTCCATGATCCAACCAGAACCGGAGAGATCTACCCAAAGACATTCCATTAGATAGAATAGAAGTCCTTAGGTATGATACAAAAGGAGTAAAAGTGAGAATGGGAATAATGCAGACTAAGACAGAGCTAACACTGGAACAAACCCAACAAGGTGTTAGTGATGAAGTCTTGGTAAACATTGAAGGGGTTGAAGAATAAAAAAGAAATGTAAAGATAAAGGGTGAAAAGAAAAAAAAATCCCTCCTTACACTTAGGCAGAAACCGGGTCAATACATCTTCTGTTAGCATCACAATGATGATTGCTGACATTAAAGACTGACATCATGGACCCAGTGATGCAATGAACAACCCTCCCTAGCCACTCAAAATATCTTAAAAGATTTATGAATCATTTCTCATAAAGACTAAATACGTTATCTATTGACTTTCTCACTTCGAGTTAGTTGGTATTAAAAAGGTGGCAGTCAACTCCAGCATCCGATCACTAAAACCAAAGTGCACTATTAAGTCTAGAGCCAAAAGATATCATCCATAAATCTCACTAGGACACTATTTATCGTATACTTGTCTTTCATACACTGTGAAAACAAGTAAAATATCCAGAGTCCTACGCATTATCCTCGTGATCTTGCCAGAACATCACAGTGATACTTAAGTATTCACAATGACGACTGAAATCTTTTCAGGGCCAACATCAAACAAGCTTTGTGGTAGGTGACTTGTGAGATCCTATATGGATCAAACTTGTGACACTGGATATCGATTCGGTCCAGATTATGAATTGACAACTTAATCAGTTAGATAGTAACTAACTGATTCACTCTTATCGTGTTGTCTGCTTTGAGATATTCTGGTAAAGAGAACAAGCAAGTAAGGTGATTCTGATGTTTACACATTAGAAGATCCAATGCTCATGCTGGAAATCCTGTCAAGGAGATTCTTTTTAATTTGAATCTACCTGATCACAGGTCGGTCCTCACGGAACCGGAGGTTAATCCAACCAAACCCGGGCAAATGAAAAAGCCATATTCGTCCATAAGCTTTATTGTTAACTATTTTATTGCAGGTTCATGTAAAGATGGAGATGGAGATACCTCGTTCCAGCAGATTCAAGTTCATAACCGCATGCTCATACTCAGTCAACAAATATAAAGACATGATGAAAGCTCAAGTACATGTTAATTAAGTCTTTTGCTACTCTTATACTTGAAAGATCTTCCTTGAAGTCATTAAGTGTTCAAGATGAAGCAATCCAAGGGAGATTACTCAATAGCTTTCAAGATAAAAGAAAAGTATGAGCATGTCGGTCCAGAAGTCACCAAGTTCACAAGATAACAAGATTCATGATGATATTGAAGTGATGATGAAAATGTGATGATCTCAAGATGTTTAAGATCACAATTTATCATGCAAGTTAGAGCAAGCTCAAGATCAAGCTCACTACATATTGATACAAGATAAAGATACAAGAATCAAGACTACGAGCAAGATCGAAGACATTTATAGAATGCTAGGCTTAAGTTTTTGTAATTTGGAGTGATCTCCATTAGGGGGAGATTGTTAGGAATCGAGAAAAGACTCGGTCACTACCGATATAGTATCTTGTAGCTCGTAGTTAATCGTTTGGTTATAAGTTAAGCTAACCGGGCCAAGCCTATGGATTACCAAGGCTTGGCCGGCCCAATGTAAGGAGTATATAAGCCCTCTCCATCCCATGGAGAGGGTGTTGATCAATACATTCTACTTTCTCTCTTTATAAATGATCATCCACCTCTCTTTCTCTCTCTAGGTTTTCCTTAGATTTTCATAGTAATACTTTATTTGTGATGTCATCAAAAGGCGGTAGCCAAGATAAAAGACAAAGTGTATGAAGACTTGCATAAGAGATTGACCTTCTCATAAGCCTCATGGAGAAGTATAGAAAAAAACAAAAAGACTTACAAATGGCTTTTCTAGACCTAAAAAGGCCTATAATAGTGTTTCGCGTTAACTGATTTGGAGAACTCTTATTGATAAAGAAACCGACTTAAGAGTTATTAGAGATATGTACGAGGAGGCGAAGAGGCGTGTTCGGACCACACGAGGAAACACAGAGTTTTTCCCTGTGGAAGTAGGTATTCACCAGGGATCGACCATTAGCCCTTGCCTTTTCGTCTTGATTCTAGATAAGCTGTTATGGGGGATTCAAAAGGGCATCCCTTGGTGCATGATATTCGTATGAGATGTTGTATTGGTTGCAGA
>BQNB010076364.1:0-25661 GCA_026074375.1 Tanacetum coccineum
ATACCACTAGGTATGAAAATTTTAACAAAGACTTGTGATGGCATTCTTATTTGATGTTGACTTTTAAAGGTTAATGAATAACGATTTCTTACGATCTCAGTGGCGCAACGTATTCCATCCACCTAGGTTCTATCAGGATCTGGAGAAATTCTATTTTCTATTATCAAGAGGTGTGGTCTTGGAAAATAAGTAGACGTGTGAAAGGATGTAATTATAATTATGGTACGTAACATAATTATAAATGCATCACACACGTGAACTTGTAACCTTGATTAACCTAACTTAAAGTCATACCCAGTACCTACATCTATTCACTATAACTTTCAACTAAATCTCGGGACGAGATTTCTGTAAGGGGTGGAGACTATAACAACCTAAGAATTTTCATCAAATACAAAACCTATTTTACTATTATCACAATTGCACGGGGAATTTTTTTGCTTTATTACATTACTTATATATCTTAGTATGTCATAACTAAAGTAGACAAGCTCACGCAACCTATCTATGGCAATTCTATCTTCATATATGTCAAGCAAACATCATAATATGTCAAGTCAATATCATCATATCCCTTTTACAAGGTACATTATTCCTATAATGTACTATTCGCAACGTTATATCAAAACGGGCTTTAAACCATTATCGGATGCCCTAAACCCTAATCTCATAGAAGGGTTAACCCCTAAAGTGAATGCACAAGCTACTAAAGCATATGTACAAGTAATATGATATCTCATTTGAAATATAAAATCTCTTCAAGTCAAAGTACAAATCTCTAAAAGCTCAATGTACAAGTCATTAAGCATGATCTCTAAAATAGCCGTTTTACCTCCGTTTTCATTCTAATTTCTTCACCACCACTTAAGCAAGCTAATATACTCATTTTACAATATATGAACCCTAATTATTCCATACATAAGCTTTCATACATCTTTTTGCACTCAAAACCCTAATTCAAAACCCTAAACCCTAAAACCGAGCTAGTTTCTAAACCATGACCTGTTTCTTGGCTTTTATCCATTATAAACCCAAACCAACACTCAAATGAGTTGTAAAAACTTATTTTACAATCATATCAATCCTATTCAATCATTATTTCATCATTACTTCATCATTTTACTTCACTTGTACGTAAAACATATCCTAGAAACCCTAAATGTACCTAATTGGTTCATTTAACCCGTTTACTCGTTTTAAACCATTCTAATCCCAAATAACCAACCAAGGGCCATTATAAACTCATAAAATGAGTTTACAAATCATTATCTATCATTAACTTGGCAATGTGCAAGAAATCAAAGCCTAGAAAACCTTAACGAATCCAGAAAACCCTAATTATGCCCTAATTGTAACTTTGACCCGTTTTCTCAATTTCAACCCATTATAACTTAAACCAACGTTGACGTCGTTTTCTCAATTTTCAACCCATTTTAACTAAACAACGACCAAACTTCATTGATAATACTTTATATAAGCCCTAGGATTTATATTCCATCATTCTTAATCAAGAGTATGCAAAATATAAGCCAAGAAAGTCAAGAAAACCCTAAACGAGAGCTCTTAGTTGGAACCCGTACTCCATTTCTTCAATTCTATCCTTTTTTAACCCAAACGAATTGCTAATCTTTGCTAATTACTTATAATTCCAGACCTTAACAACCTTTTCATCATCCTTAATCATTTATAAACACAATTACTTTGTAAAACCTTGAAGAACCCGTCCAAACCCCAAAATAGACCCAGTTTTCTTTAGACCATTTTAACCCCTCTAAATTGCTACCATGTACAAATGACCACCCAAGAACTCTTCTAGAAACCTTCAAGCAGCTTATGCACCTACTTAGACCAATCCTTGGTCAAATTTGAGAAGCACATGGCCTTGCTTTTGCTTACTTCAGCCGCGGCATCAAAGAAACAAGCCAACACATTCAAGCTAGTTTCTAGACCTTCTACTCATCATTTTCTAGCTTATACACCTTCTATACTAGACCCTTGAGGTGTCAAGACCAGATCCTAAGACTTGCTTACTCATCTGAGCTTGAAACAAGTATAAATAGGGGCATAGTGTGTTCATTCTTCTTCGTCCCCCACTTCCTCCTCTATAACCCTTCATAGTAGCAACTCCTTGCTTAATATAAATTCTAATAGATCTTAAGAAGTCTAAAGTACAGAAAGGAAGCAAAAGAAACCAAGAAACGAAGCCCGGGAGTCGTTACTTTAGCCGTACAAAGCCAAGCCCGATTTTGACCCGTTTCCAAGCTATAAGCTTAAACCAGGTTCTATAAGCTTATATTCTGCTCATGTAACATCATAATGTTCATATTTCTTTCTAAATAATAATATACAAGCTTGACTACAAAAACCTAAGTGGTTATGCCTTTTTATCCAAAAATCGTACACCCGAAACCTAATTTCATGTTTTACTTACACTAGGGTTAAACTTGTAAACTTTGTTATAATCAATCCTAATAATCTATTATAATGTTAAAATAGATTGCTTTGATAAGTCATAAGAGAATTTGGACCTTAAAATCCGCGCGTATTCATTGTAACCCTAATTTACCCTTTACCTTTAACTTAACGAATCGTTAAATTAAACTTATGTTGTGTTAAATCTTCATATTTTAGTTTATTATAACTTATAAATGACTATTGAAATGTTAAATTAAGCTTGCATGGCAATTTGGACATGTTTTGTAATTATAATCCATGCAAGGGGTATATATCGTAAATTTCATAAACTTATAACTAAAAGGACTAAAAGTGTCATTTTATCAAAGTTATAACTATAGGGGTCTATTATGTCACTTTTTAAAGTACAAGGTTTACTTGGTATATCAATAAAAGTTGAAGGACCAAAGTCGTAAAAATGCAAACCCTAGGGGTCTACTTGCATTTTGCCAAACTTCAGGGACCAAAAAGTAACATTGTTGAAAAAGTGTGAAATCATATCAAAAAGATTACCAGAGCATAGACTTAAATTTATCTCTCCTCGTGCTAACATCCACAACATTGAATAAAATGCTTAAAGAAAACTGCTTATTCTAATCCTTATTATCATTCATCACGCTGTGCTTCCAAAAATCAAGTCCCGGATCCCATATCATACCACACTACTAAGGAGCTTCATATTAAGAAGTTTTCATCTAGGTACTACGTCTGTCCTGAGTTGTTGGTTTACGATTTAAAGGATTTGCCCCTACCCCTAGCTCCACAAACGTTTACTAAATGACTTCTAAACTATGATGGCCCGAACGGTGTTATGATAATTTTTATATCAAAACCAACATCGATATCCAAAAACTTATAATATAAAATCAACTAAAGACTGCCATAAGTTTAAAATTATCCAGGTTTTCTGATTGCCGTGTTGAAGCCGTTACTTTCATTCCCTATACATTAGCTATCAATTTCCCTATAACTGTTCAGGTGAGTTCATAGCCTCCCATTTCAATCTTTTTATAAACCCGAGAGGCATATACATCAATAAACATGAATGAAATTATTCTACATGCAATTTCAATTTATATTGTCCTAAGTAACTGCTTTGCCTTTGAGTCCCCATAATTCATGACCGTTAATTACTCTCTGTAAGAAAGCGCGAATGTTGTAATATTATATTTGAGGTTGGACTCCCCGTTGGTGTATCCAGTAACGATAACCAATTGCACATCATTAGAAATCACGCGGGTATTTTGGCAAAGGTGCCCGCAGGGGCAATATTATCATTATAACCTAAGGCATCGGATTCATGAGCTAATGGCAATAAAAAATATGTTTCAATACTGGTGTATATCACGTAAAAACCCAAATATCGCATTTGCATTCAAATTAAATTCTTCAGAACCTATGGATTATACACAACCTTTTGTGTTGACTTTTTTAGCATGTTTTATCTCAGGTAACTAATGTACGGAGTGACGAGGACATAAAATGGAAAAACCGTTATCATTCAAACTTTATTGTATAGATTTTGGGAACCTCGCTTTTGTAAAAACTCTGAAGAAATAATGAATGATAACTTATTTTCAAAAACGACTCTTTTGATTCGTTTTCTATGATTATGACTGTTGTACCTTGAAGTAATACCCCAGATTAGCTTCCCCTGCTATATGTAAAAATGAGGGTGTTACAACCACTAGGCCCAATGACTAATCTCTACAAACCAAACACAGCCAACATAATTCGTGACCCAACACAAAAGTGTCATGGCTCAACAGCTCCTAAAACCAAATTGGGCCCAAACGCGAATTCTACTAACTAAACGCAGGCCAGTAGTGATATTTGAGTATAAGATTAATTTTCTCAAATGGAGAACGAGTTATAAGAACAACTTCATTATTTTAAGCTGAATGTGTAACTTATATAAGCTAAACTAGAACTTAATAGGCAGAAAAATAGTGATACGCTAATGAAATATAATAACAATCACTTTTTCGACTTATTGGAACTTAATAGCTAAAACAAGATTTTAAACTAAAACTAATTAATGAGCCAATACGCAAACGAAATAAGCACTAGACTAAACTAATAAGCAAACGAAATAAGTAACTAGAAATTTTAATAAGCTTAAGACCCTTTAAACGATTTATTTTTCACTCGAATAAGCAAATAAGCAAGCGAAGATTTGATCTACACAATATAAGCTCAAGTGAACACGAATAAGCTATTTAGAAACTTATTATACCAGATAAAAAGAGCTTTAAAGAAAACTAGAAAAGCTTAAACATCTTTTTCTTTACTTTTCGTTTTATGAAAAATAAGCTAAAAATGGATTTGTAAATTTTAAACTTATACTAATCGAATAAGCTTTATAGGAGTTATTAAAATCTATATTAATGAGGATTTGGAAAAACTAGATTCACTAAAACTAACTAATAAGCTAAAAATTAGCTTATTTGAGCTTATCAAGCCTAAATCGTATTAAAACTTTTAGGAATGAGAAAAATAAGCTGATTAGAGCTTATTGATCTATATCCTAAAGGTTTTAAACGATTATGAAATAATAAGCTAAGGAAATAAGCTTGAGATTCGAGCTTATTAGAAAATAAGTTATATCAAGAGATAAAAAATGATTAAAAACTAAACAAATTTTATTCAAAATTCTTAACCACGATTACAACTGAAAACTATAAGCTAAAACATTAGCTTGTAGATAAAAATCCTAACCTAACATCTAATAATAAGCTCAGCTTATTGAAATAAGCTGAAAAATTGGAAGAGAAAAGTTTAAAAACTAAAATCCTAACTCAGTGAAATAGAGGGGAACGGGTGAGTTTTTTATAGCCTTCCAGGGGGTGAAAACATAATTTCATCCAATCATTAGTGCCCTCATTAGCCAATCATTGCTCGTTATTCAAACTCCCTCGGATCACGAAATGGCAGAAAACAAAGCAACCGTTTAGATGATGCCACGTGGATGTTAAATTCGCTTTCTCCCTACGCTATTAATTTCGTTCGTCTGATTACTTTACATTTTTTGAAATGAAGGGAGAGTTATATTCACATGCAATGCCATGTGTAGCTCCATTACTTGTCTATTCCTTTTGAGTGCTTTGGCATGTGATGAAGATAGAATTAATTCATAGGCACGTGACATTGCTTTGCCATTTTGCACTTTCAAATATTAATACTTCTTCATGGGCCGGGTAATGAAGTATTGGGGCAAGTAAATGGTCTTGAGGTCATGGGTTGTTATAATGGCTAGCTATATAGGCTGGCCCGACCCATATAAATGGGTTACGGGTAGGCCCAATGAGCAATGAAGGCAACGTTTAACTCATAATTTCGCGCTCTTTTCATAGGCATGCTCAGGAAATGTTATGACTTCGTCTTGGCTCTGAATAATAAAAAACTCTTGATCAAGACTAAACCCGAAAATACCCGTTTTTGCTTAGTTATTTTTTTTCAACCGTTTTAACCTCAAAGACCATAAAAATACCAAACAAACATATTGCAATATAATTAAGCATATTTTTAGCAATTTTTAGTCTGATACAAGTGTATTACGGGGTAAAAAACGATGTGTGTTTTAAGCCCACATCATCCTATAGTAATGTCAATATTAAAAAATATAAGAGCACACAAACATGTTTAATTCCTACATAGTAACTACTAACCCTAGCAGTACTAATAACCACAACAGTATTAACTCCTTTTGTGTGGGTTGTACAGAGATATCAAAAACTATGTGTTGTCCGAGTATCGATCAAGCTAGCAGACAACAAAAAACCACAGGTACAAAACTTTCAACAGCAGTATTAACCATTAACACAGGCAGTATAAACTTTTTTGAGCCAATACTATGCAGCACTAACAATCAAGTAGCAGTATTAACTTACTCCGTATGGCAGTACTAACAAACACAAATCAGTAACATCATAAAGATACCTTGGCAGTATAAACGAATTTACGAACTTCGTTTTCCCAAACTACCATATACCACAATATTCATCCATTGACTCAATCAAACACTCCTTTTCAAGTCACTTCATGGCCTGCTCCATAAAACCCAAAGCTGGCAGTATTAATAATGATGCCCATCAGTAGTATTGTCCATATTAATGCTAGCAGTATTAACATAAATATCATGAAGCAAACTAGCAGTATTAATTCCATATGACCACTATTGGCAGTACAAACACACGAACCACACCTGGCAGCATAAAGAAGGCATTGGCAGTACTAACCATGTTCCAGTAGTATTAACCTTTTATGGGAACAAACAAGATCCCATAAATTTAAAATCACAACATACCTGCTGTTGCTTGATGTTATTAACACCCAAACGCAAACAATCTGCTCCTTTATGATTTGCGTCCTTTGAATCGATTCAGACCTTATTAGGGTTTTGTAAACCCTTAAAATTAAATTAAGGTTTAGTCGTGTATGCAAATGAACCTTAACTTCTTCTTGAAAATCCTTAGAACGTATGTCTTGTATTCGCACCATACTGCTATCAAGCCTTAGCAGTTGTAACCTCAAAAGAATATATGAACGTAAACAGAAACAATATTAACAATACCAAGGATACTTCAGATGAAGTTTAAAACATTTCAGGTACCTCAGACTACTTGTAGATCTTCTGCCATTCACCCACGAGATCAGGACGATCCTCATGATGATGCTCATCCTGAGGGGTAGAATAGTGCAAAGCGGCAGAAGACATCTGAGTATGAAGCACATGTGACTGGAGAGTCCATGCTGGGACCATTCATTGAAAAAGAACAAGGTTCATCGTCCTTCAAGGAATCAAGAGAAAACAGATGAGTATGATTTTGGACTAGTCTTTATACTTCAGATGATGATGAAATACTAACAAAGCAAGTATCACAAGATATTATGGAAGAAGTGTCACTGACCATTAATGAGGCAGAGCTAAAGAAAATTGCTGATGAGATGTTAAGACAAAGATGTACTTCAGGAGATGAGCATCAATATCACATTGATCAGATGAAGAATTTCTTGAAGAGTGACATTTGTTTGGAAATCAGAAAAGTAAAATCTTTGCTTCTCCACATCCACGAAAGACCACACCTTTAGTTCAAAGTTGTAAGAGAGATCTTGAAGCTCCAGCATTATCTCTGATAAATCAAGATCTTTTATATTTGAAGAAATTAAATTCAGGGCCTGAAAAGAAAGTGTTGTCATTTCACAAGTTTCTTGCAATTATCTTCAATGATGTTGATATCGAAGAACGGGATTTCAGATGGGTGAATAAGTGTTTAAAGAAATTTAATCCTTATGCTCGGTATGGTGTTGAACATTAGAAGAATCCTCATGCAAAGATCTTCTACCTAAAAAGGAAGAAAGAGCCTGGAAAACGAAAGGAGGTTGTTTATTCGAATTCAAAGATCATTCAAGTTATCAAGACGTACTAGGAATTGGGCCATGAACACAAGTTCATCATAGAGATAGTTACAAGAAGATCCAATAAGTGCATAGTGTCAATTGCCGAGTCTGATTACAAGAATCTCAATAAGAATGATATTGAGGATATTTACTTACTAATCATGAATGGCAAGGTACCTGATTATCCAAAAACAGGTCTATTGTGGTTTTTATCAGTTTTCATCAGAAGTTCAGTGATTTAGGAAAGAGTGCATGACTTTTAACATGGAATAGAAAGTTATCAATGGAAAGTTAATCTTACTACACCAACAATATCTTTTCCAGGAATTGAAAAGCACAAAATGTTCTCCATCATCTATGAGCCCGTGCATGGAATAATATACAAGAATAGCAAGAAAGAGAAAAGGGTGATGAGACATTTAGAGATTCATAAGTTTTGTGATGCAACATTAAACAGAGTATTAGAAGGTCTAAAGAGTTATATTAATGATGTTAAGTATGGCTATATACAAAGAGATCTCAACGAAGATGAGGTTGAGTATCTAAAATTGTTTGCAGAAGAAATAGAAGTGAGATTGAAGTATCGCAACCAGATGAGAAGATGGGAGATGTATGTGAATGGAAGACCACTTGGACCACGAAGGGAACGCCCAGAATAATCGACCTTTAGGGGGAGATTGTTAGGTTCATAAAAAGTGTTGATTATGTGATTTAATTATATTTAGTCATTAGACTTTATTTTGTTAAGAATAAAGTAGTTTGTAATAAGGTTTATTATGTTAAAAGTAAGAAATAGCATAATTACCAAACTATAGGGACTAGAAGTGAAACATTAGAAAAATAAAGGAAGGGAAGCTTCATTCCCTCTCCTATAAATACCCTTTCTAATCACCATTAGAAGGGTAAGCCTTGTAATAATCTTTTCTTTTTTCCCTCTATTTTATATCATTTGAAAATTAAATACTTTCCATCCTCTATTATTCTCTCTAAGCTTTCATGATTGATTATGTATGATTCAAGATAAACAAGACCTAACAAACATGAATAAAGAGGAACCACCTATGTAAATGTTGAGGTTTTGCCGCTTCAAGAAAGCATGGACTTTGTCTCTTACAACATTTATGAATTGGATATGGACACATGGATCTTATAGTGTTAGGAGTTTCTTATGTGTTTGAAAACTTGTGTGTATTTTATCTTCAGGTATTCAAATGGGTTGAATGGTTCAATTCTCGGAACACCCTGATTCTCGAATATTCAAACGTGTAATTTACTAAGATGAAAATTCAATCCTTATGACATTTTCATTTATGCACTTGTTTTGTTTATGTTTAAGTTTTTCATGCAAAGAAATTGTACTAAATGGGAAGGATTGTTTGAAATTTTATGTATTTGGGCAATTCTGATCATACTATGGAAAGGGTTTGGAGGTACGAGTGTACACCTATAAATCACTGATTTCGCCCGCGACTCTTTAGTGGGGTTAGAATTAAATGGTTTGTGTTACGAACAATAAAGTGCAATTTGACTACATTAAATGTTTTGTAACAACTTTTGCCTATTTAAGTAGCAGATTTGACTGAATTAATGACCATATATTTAATTTGGTCATGTAACCACTAATTCCTAAATTATGAAGGATAATTATGAAAAATATTAATTGGCCATTAATCTCTTATTAATTCCATTAACTATGTTTTGAGTAAATCTCCTATAAATAGGGATCACAATTGCATAGAAAAACACACAAAAAAAATACAAAGAAACACAGGGTTCTTGCTTTGTGCATAGAACATGAACAAACACTTAGTTTTATCCCAAGGAGGTATTCGTGATACCTAGGCATAGGGTCTGTGAAGTTCTAAATAACTCCTTAGATCGTTGTAAGCTTAGTTTGATTAGAACTTTTATCTAGGATAATAACAATGAACATAGAATATATGCATAGCAAAAATAGCATAATGAACAAAGTTATTCAACAAGGTTTTTCATCATTATCTTCTCTACAATGACTACTACAACCCAATACAGCCATGAATCAATGTAAACTGATATCTAAACTATAACAAGGAATCAAAGATCCTTTAGGCAAAACCAACCAAACCTAGGCATCTCTTTAGAGAACTTGATCCCTAGAACACACACATACATTTAGGTATAGGAACTCATGAATTCTACCCATAAACCTAATGACATGTATCTCTTTATATAGTAGAGATATTAGGTTTACAAAGGATAAGAACAAATAGAGATATTAATAAATCTTTTTAACATTTAAGTTTATCTTCAGAATCTTCAAAATTTTCCATCTTTTGAAGAATTCCTCCTTTGCCTTTTAAGTCCTTCATCTTTCATATATTTTGTCTTATCAACTCAAATATAATTCCCAACAGTCTTCCCCTAGTTAATAATGACAAAATTAAAATAAGCACGAGCTTCTTCCCCTGAAGCTAATATATATGAAAGAATAGAAACTATACCACCAAGGATCTACAGTGCAAATTCTCTTTGTAACCCTCTTCCCCTTTTTGACATAATCAAATAGGAGACTAAAAATAAATGCAATTATGATTTTGACAACCACAAACACTATCACATTTCTAACCACCATCCAACAACTTAAATTACCCTCCATGACGCGCCTTAAGATAAATGAACTTGAGGAGTAGAAACTTAAACTAGCATTAGTAATAATAACTAGCAGTAGTAAAAACCTTCACCTCGATGATGCATGTAAATGGTTAAACAATTTAACAATAAGCTTCCCCTGAAACCCATATGTTAACCATGTTCTGAATCTTCAATTTCTGTGGCTCTTATGTGTAGGATCCCTATCCCTAGATCATTCCATGGATGAAATCACAAGATCAATGGCAATGAAAGATTAAACATTAAAGAAGTTTTGATTGAAAGAAACAAGAGTTGCTACAAACCCTTAAGATGAAAAAATAATAATGGAGAAGCTAACCTAATTTTGACTAAACTAGGTGTATTTATACTAACTAGGATTTGCCTTTGAGGGCTTTCTTTTGGGCTTTTTACATCTTGGCCCGTATACATAATAAACATTAATTAACATTGTCTTTCGAGCTAGACTTTTGTCTTGAATCTTCGAGTGACCGAAGCTTCTTTGTTCGGGTCCATTTATGTGAACCTAACAATCTCCCCCTAGATGAGGTCATGAGAAGTTAGCTCACTCGTGCTTGTCTCTTTAGCTCGTTGTTGATAGGGTACTTCACTTGTTGTGCTTTGGTAATTCAAGCTCTTTTGACGATCTCTCACCGCTTGGAGCCTCTCTTTTATAACTACTACTTTATCAATCGTTTCCTGCACCAATTCAGGTCCAATCAAACTACCTTCCCCAATTTCAGCCCATGACATAGGTAACCTACATTTTCTTCCATATAGTGCTTCGAACGGAGCGCACCGAATACTAGTGTGATAACTGTTGTTATAAGAGAACTCAGCTAACGGTAGGTGGACATCCCAACTGCCACCAAAGTCTATCACACACGCCCTTAGCATGTCCTCTAACGTCTGAATTGTACGCTCACTCTATCCATCTGTCTGAGGGTGATAAGCTGTGCTCATATCCAATCGTGTTCCTAAGGCTTTCTGAAATGTTTGCCAAAGACGTGATGTAAACCGTGCGTCACGATCCGAAATGATCGACACAAGCACTCCATGACGCGCGACAATTTCATCGGTGTAAATTGTTTTTTGAATGAGTTGACATTCCTTTGACAATGAAATTCCCCGTGTGGTAATTTGGATAATCGGCAAACCACGGGGTACTTGGGTTACCACGAGAAGTCACCATATTAAGTGTCTCGAGAGGAAAATTTTTGTTTATTTCCTTTGGATCGAGAACATTTTCATACTGGTTTTCTAACTGGGAAAGATGATCGGCTGCGTAGTTCTCGGATCCCTTCGTATCAATTACTTTAAAATCAAATTCCTGAAGAAGGAGAACCCATCGTAGCAATCGTGCTTTTGCATCTTTCTTAGCAAATAGGTACTTAAGGGCGGAATGGTCCGTATACACTATGCTTTTATTCATGATGAGGTATGACCGGAATTTTTTGAAAGCGTACACCACAGCTAACATTTCCTTTTCTGTTGTGGTGTAGTTTGATTCTGCCTCGGTCATTGTTTTGCTTGCATAATGTATAGGCCTAAAGTGTTTCTCAATTCGTTGCACAGAAACCGACACCTATTGGCTTAGTCTCTAGCATCGCAAACTTAATCAAAGGGCTGGTCCCAATTGGGGGCAATCAGAATTGAAGCTTCGGTTAATTTCTTCTTTAAGGTCTGAAAAGCTTGAATGCATTCCTCGAAAAAAATAAAAGGAGTAATTTTCTCAAGGAGATGTGTCATGGGTCGAGAAATCTTTGAAAAATCCTTGATGAATCTACGGTAAAAACCTGCATGTCCGAGAAAACTCCTAATACCTTTGACGGTAGTTGGGTGAGGTAATTTAGCAATGACGTCTATTTTAGCTTTGTCGAATTCTATTCCTTTCTTTGAAATCTTGTGTCCAAGTACGATGCCTTCTTTCACCATAAATGTCTTTTTTCCAATTTAGTACGCCAAAATTGTGTCTTCACACCGTTTAAGCTTCTTTTATAAATTGGAAAGGCACGTAGAGAAAGAATTTCCAAAAACTGAAAAGTCATCCATGAAAACTTCTATTGTTCATTTTACAATCATATCATAGAAAATAGCCTATCTATACTCTCTGGAATGTGCATGGTGATTGCATAAGGTCAAAAAGGCATGTGGCGATAACAAACGTTCCATATGGGCAGGTGATTGTGGGTCTTTCCTGATCTTTGGAACGATTTGTATTTGAAAATAACCCAAGAAACCAATCGGAGGAAACACATAGTATTTCATTCCTGGAGTCTCTCTCAGCATTTGATCCAATAAACGGACAAAGGGAAGTGGTCTTTCGGGTAGATTCGCTTCAACTTAGATAATCCAATTACAAACTCTCTAATACCCGTTACAAGTCTAGTTGGTACTAACTCATTTTCATCATTGGTCACTACGGTCATCCCTCCTTTCTTTGGCACACAGTGCACTGGGCTCACCCAAGGACTATCCGAGATTGGGTAGATCAATCCAGCATCAAGAAGTTTTTCAACCTCTTTCTTAATGACATCATGGATCTTTGGATTAACCCTTCTCTGATGTTGGACTGCTGGTTCATAGTCCTCTTCTATTAGAATTTTATGAGAACAAAATTCTGGGTTAATACCCTTTTATGTCAGAAAGTTTCCAAGCAATTGCTTGCTTTCGGGACTTTAGAACCTTTATGAGAGTGGTCTTTTCATCGACACTCAAATTTTTAGCAATTATGACCGGCAACTTGTTGTTGTCTTCCAAAAATGCATATTCAAGATGAGGTGGTAAGTCCTTAAGTTCGACCTCAGGAGGTTCATCAATTGAAGATTTGGCAGTTTTGGCTTCACATAGTTTAAGTTCCTTTCTAATTTCTGGCAAGTAATTTCCTTGGTTCAGAGATGATGAAGGATCACTATTAAGGAGTTCTTCAAGAATCAGAATGTCCCCTTCTGGGTCATAATAGGATTCATCAACTTCCGGTGAAGTTGGATCGTCGGCTAGAGCAAGAAAAGCATCAGCTTCTTCTAGAAGTAGAAAATCATTATCCCCGAAAGGAGTGAGAGTTGGAGAAGAATTTGAAACTATCGGGTCATATCCGGGAGTGGGATTGCCATTGGAGATCTCGTTTGAAAATCCTAGAACTTCCTGAGAATACTCTTCACAAGCTAATTCAACAACGTCGATTCAATTCGCCGTCATATCACTATAATTAACCGAGTATCTCGAAGTTTGATCAAGATTATAAGTAATGGCCTCATTGTCTACTCGAAGGGTCAATTCACCTTCGTACACGTCTATCAAATCACGACTGGTCTTAAGAAAACACCTCCCGAGAATTAGAGGTACTCGAGGGTCTGGTTCAAAATCTACGACCACGAAGTCGGCTGGAAAACTTGGATTATCACCAAAGTTAACGTTGACATCTTTTTAGCAATACCATTTTGTCGTAGATTGTAACGGTCTCTTGTTCTTAGTGTCATACACGTTGGAGTCAGGTTTGGAAGGTTAAGCTTTTTACACACGGAAAATGGCATGATGATTTATGCTTGAGCAAACGATCGCTAAAATGTCAAATTCAAATATCAATTTGCAAACTCAATCATCGAATGCTCTTCATAATGCTATCATGGAAGCGGGTAGTAAAGATCGTCCACCAATGTTAGCACTAGGTAATTATGTTCAGTTGAAATCCGGAATCAAGAGATACATTGACACCAAACCTAACAGTGAACTCATCCACTAATGTCTCCAAAATTCACCATACACGGATCAATGGACTGAGAAGACAGTTCCAGTTGCTGAAGGTAGTTCTGAAACAACTACAGAAAGGTATATGAAGAACTATAAGAATGTTTTACAACACATACGCGATCAACTGAATGCCGAAGCTGAAGCCGTTCAGATCATTCTTACAAGGATAGATAACGATATCTACTCCACAGTTGATGCTTGTCCGAATGCATGTGAAATGTGGAAAGCCATTAAAAGGTTGAAACAAGGTGAATCAATCAATGTTCAAGATCTTGAAACCAATTTGTATTGGGAGTTTTGAAAATTCACATCACGAGATGGTGAATCAATTGAATTCGTATTACTACGGTTCTAACAAGATGATGATTGAGCTTGTAAGAAATAGTGTCATGTGATAAATCATCAAGTGAATTTGTCCTGTTTGTACTTCACACAACCAGTATGGCAAAGGTTTTTGACACTTGTTAAGCAGATTCATGAGCTAAAGACTGTCTCCTATCACAAACTTTATGACATCCTCAAGCAACACCAGAATGAAGTCAATGAGATAAGAGCTGAAAGACTAGCACGTACTGCTAATCCACTTGCACTTGTTGCTCAAAAACACCAGTTTACCATTCCTAAAACCATCCTACTCAAAAAAACTAAATTTCCTCCACCAGATCACAAACAATCTACACAGGAAACAGAGGAATAAAGCCAATTGTTACCTCTTCTGTTCTACTTATAATCAGACTTGCTTCGGTTACTGAAGATGTTGAAATTAAAAGGAAAAAGAGATTGACAAACTCATGGATTTAATTTCTCTCTCGTTCAAGAAAATCAACAAACCTACCAACAACAACCTTCGAACATCATCAAACACCAGTAGAGCTAATAAAGATAATTCTCTAAGAATCAACAGAGGAACGGGTTGATAATCAAGAGGGCGGTTAATTGTGCTGGGGCTAGGGAAATGTAGGTATCTTTGGTAGTGCAGAAGTCTGGGATCATGTTATAACTGCATGGAGTATGGGCAGTATCAAGGGAATGTTCAGAAACCGAACGAGTAAAAAGGAAGCTGCTTATCCCCAAGGAAAAGATGTTATTGTGAAAACAAGAGGAAGCTGGGGTTCAGTTAAATGCAGAACAAGCTGATTGGAAAGATGATACTGATGATGAGTCTGATGATCAGGAATTAATAGCACATTATATATACATGGCACAGATTCAAGAGGTTACTCCAGATCCAGTTGACAGTTCTGGACCAATCTTTGATGATGAGCCAATGCATAAGGTACAAAACAATAATGACAACTATAATGTGTTTGCCATAGAAAATGAACATCCTGAGCAACCTGAATCTAGTAATCACATATATCTGGCAGAACAAGGTGACACCAAAATCACTATTGATTCATTAGATATATGTTATAATAGAGATCAGGATGACAAGGATTTGTTACTGCATGATGTGATCAAGAACAGATGTCTTGCTTTTATAATTCAGAAACTAAAATGTTGTAATTAATGACAGGCAAATACCAAAATAAATTTTTAGAATCATCTAACAAGGGCTTTAGTGATAAATTGAATAGGTGAAATTGCAGGATTTCAAAACTAAAAATAAAAGTTTTGAATCATAAATTAAACATTTTAAAAGAAGACAAAACAAGATACTGTCTAGATAATTAGTTAATGTTTAAAGACCTTAAGAAGTTCCAAGCGGAACTTGATAAGTATAATGATGTGAATTATGTGTCAAAGGTGGAAATTGATTGTGCAAAAGCTAAAGGTGATTTAATGTCATACAAAATCGATTTTGAAAAGTCATCTAATGCATATACTCGAAAAATAAATGATTTAAATCAAACAATTTCGGATATGAAAAATGAGCTTTGTGCACATCAAGAAACCATCTCCATAATGTCACAAGCAAAAGAGGCTCAGATTAAGTTTATAATAGAGATTAGGATGACTAGGATGATACTGATGATCTTGATCAAGAACGTGATTTGCTTGCTTCTTTAATTCAGAAACTAAAATGTAAAATTGATGACAGCAAAAACCGAAATATATTTTTGGAATCATCAAACAAGGCTTTAGTTGATAAATTAAAAGGTGAAATTGAAGATTTCAAAACTAAAAATAAAAGTTTAGAATCATCAAATAACCATTTCAAAGAAGCAAACAATGAACCGTCTAAGACTAATCAGTTGATGTTTAAAGACCTTAAGAAGTTCCAAGCAGAACTTGATAAGTATAATGATGTGAATTATGCGTCAAAGGTGAAAATTAATTGTGCAAAAGCTAAAGGGGATTTAATGTCATACAAAATCGATTTTGAAAAGTCATTGATTGCTTGGAAATCAACACACGTAATTATAAAATATAATATGAAAGAAAATTCCCCAACTACCCTTGAGGACAACGGTGTCTAGAAATTTCACACGATAATATATAATAATATATAATACGTATATTAACCGGGAAGTATGATTCCCGGGTCGTTATTCCCCAACGATTTGTGAAATTGAAACCGCGTTTGTTGTTTGGACAATGATTTGAATTAGTTCGAAGATGATTTGTTTCCTAAAATCCTAAAAGAGAGCAAATTAAAGGACAATTAAATTTAACTTTAATAACGGGAAATTAAACTTTAACTAAAAACGCAAAACGGGAACCCTAAACGGTAATTAAAAACCCTAATTTTCCAAAGGTAAACCTAAAATGAATTTTTCACTTTTAATATACTCTAATTGACTAAAAAGTAAGTTTAAAAAAACTAGAACAAAATCGGAATTAAAATGAGCTTAAAAAACACGAAAAACGAGAACGGAAACGAATCCCGTTCTTTAAAAATTGAAATTTTGCAATTTTAACCCTACGGAAACAAAACTATTTTTCCTAGAATCTATATGATAAAAGAAAATTTTCTAAAAAAGAATTATATTTTTTTGATTATTTTTCTATTTTTTATGATTTTTTAAAGTTTTTAATAAAAATAAATGTTTAAAAATACTAAACTAATTATAAAAATTCTAAAAAAATTACAGAAAATAGCTTGAACTAATAAGAACCTAGGAAAAATAAGCTTGATTACACAGCTTATCGAATAAGCTGTGTAAAAAGCTTAAACAACTTATTGCCTAAATAGGCCTAAACGTATACTAATAATAAATTTTGTAAACCTATAATGAAAAAAGACCCCAGGGCACGATGGTAGTGAGGTGTGTGGTTGTGTTGTTATAAAGGTTGAGGGTGTTGAGGTCGGGGGTTCGAGCCTTGCTCACCCCCGATTTCCACCTTCCCTTTTTTTTATTTTTGAAAACTTATAAAAGCAAAGTTTTAGAAAAGCTAAAAATAAGCACTTTTAATAAAAGAAACTTTTTATGAAAAGCACTAAATAAGCTGTAAAACAGCTTAAAAGACAGAAAAATGTAAAACTTTCTTTTTTAGCTTTTATATAGAACTTAAGAACTTGAAATCATGAAATAAGCTAAACCTAAGACTTAATAAGCTACTCTTACACTAAACCTAACCTAATAAGCTAACCTAACTTAGAAACAAGCATATAATCAAAACAATAAGCTGAAAATCACAATAAGCTCTATAAAAACTTAAATTCAAACAGACCTTAAGCTACTTTTGAGTTTTATATTAAGCTAGCAAATAAGCTCTACAAGAAATGAAGCTTATATATTTTGAAACCTTGACTCAAATGCTTAATGAAAATGCTTTTTAAAACTGTTTTGAATAATGAGAGCTTAATGAAAAGGCACTTTGAAAATAGTCAAAATACTCAGCAGTTACTGAGTTTGTTTTGAGTTTTGAAAAGACAAAAAGCACAATTGCAGCTTAAAAACAGATTATCAAAAGAGCTTATTTTGAAAGAGTAAGCTAATACTAATGATTAATGACCCTAGACCTACTTGTGCCATGAAAATCAAATCCTAAAAACGACAATTACCATCTGAAATTTAAGCTAGAAAATGGACTCTTTGTTTTTTTCATTATCTGATGTAGTTCACATGTAAATGACCAAAGTCTCAAAACCTATAAATGCAAATCTAAGAACTTGATTCCTACATTTTTAAAACTCCTAAATTAACTCAAATATTTAAACTAGATTAGTTAAATTTTACCTGAGCTTAAAATGAAACTAGAATTGGCAGAATTATCACAGATTCAATATAGCAATAAGAAAACTAATGAAAACTTAATTATTCCTAATCAAACTTATAAATCCTGCACTTATAAACCTAGTTTTGGAAATTCAAATGTAACTAAAGGATCAAAGGACCACAAACAGTATTAACTTGTTGTTAATACTGCTTGTCCCAAACACCCCTTTATTGCACTTAAATCCATTTCTAGCTTATGAATGTAAGATTTAATGAGTAAAGTTTTAATACCAGATGACTCATAACTTTTAACAACCTTATTAAGCATTCATCAACAAGAAATTAAGCCAGAATCTATAAGCTACTAAATATGCTAATTATTTTTTTTTATTTTTTAAGATTTATGAGACAAATAAGAAAAACTAAGATCTACACTATCAATCTAGAAAATAGACACTCAAACATGATCAATAAGCATACTAAGACAGGATTAAGCTCAATTAAGCAAGTAAATAAGTAGATTAGGCAATATTAAACTAGGAAAATTAAGACAGAAAGATAAATGAAGACTTACAATAAATAGCCACCTTAGCTAAAAAAATGCATAAATTCACCCACCCCCCCCCCCCCCCCCCCCCCCCCCCCCCCCCCCCCCCCCCCCCCCCCCCCCCCCCCCTTGTGTACGCTGTCTACAAGATCTAGCTTATCAATGATAAGCTAGTAAAGGTGCATTATTCTTCCATTGTAAGCTTATCATAAAAAGCAATATCCAAATAGCAAAGGTATTAACTAATTTATAAGAGTTAAAGTAGATTAAATGTTAATTTGAGCTCAATGAGCTCTAGAGAATCAAAGAGCTAATAAGAGCTTATGAGAAGCTATTCAAACAAGTTACTCATGAATAATTGAGAGATTTGATTGAGCATATTTAGTAAGAAAGATTGTGTAAAAGTAAGAGAAGAAATAGAAGCTGAGTCTACGATTCTAAAAGGACAGATTACAATAAGCCGAAAAGAAAAATTACTTTAAACTAAAAAATCTACATAAGGTACTTAAAAACTAAAAAAATGCAGAAAGATTATCATGTTGTGTGTTGAGGATGCTTGTATTTATAGTGCTGAAAGGATGCTTCTAGGTCTAAAATCTGTTATACGCTCCAATTAATCATGTCCCTTGAATCTTTGCTCATCATTGGATCATTATTTGCTAAGTCTGGGATTCAGTGTTATAACTGCAAGGAATATGGGCATGTATCAAGGGAATGTCAGAAACCAAAACGAGTAAAGGATGCAGCTTATCACAAGGAAAAGATGTTATTGTGTAAACAAGAGGAAGCTGGGGTTCAGTTGAATGCAGAACAAGCTGATTGGAAGGATGATACTGATGATGAGTCTGAAGAACAGGAATTGGAAGCACATTATATGTACATGGCACAGATTCATGAGGTTACTCCAGATTCAGTTGACAATTCTGGACCAATCTTTGATGATGAGCCAATGCATAAGGTACAAAACAATAATGACAACTATAATGTGTTTGCCATGGAAAATGAACATCCTGAGCAACCTGAATCTAGTAATGACATATATCTGGCGGAACAAGGTGACACCAATATCACTATTGATTCATCGGATATATGTTATGATAGAGCTCAGGATGACCAGGATGAAACTGATGATCTTGATCAAGAACGTGATTTGCTTGCTTCTTTAATTCAGAAACTAAAATGTGAAATTGATGACAGCAAAAACCGAAATAAATTTTTGGAATCATCAAACAAGGAGTTAGTTGATAAATTGAAAGGTGAAATTGAGGATTTCAAAACTAAGAATAAAAGTTTAGAATCATCAAATAACCATTTCAAAGAAGCAAACAATGAACTGTCCAAGACTAATCAGTTGATGTTTAAAGACCTTAAGAAGTTCCAAGCGGAACTTGATAAGTATAATGATGTGAATTATGCGTCAAAGGTGGAAATTGATTGTGCAAAAGCTAAAGGGGATTTAATGTCATACAAAATCGATTTTGAAAAATCATCTAATGCATATACTCAAAAAATAAATGATTTAAATCAAACGATTTCGGATATGAAAAAGGAGCTTTGTGCACATCAAGAAACCATCTCCATAATGTCACAAGCAAAAGAGGCTCAGATTAAGCTTTACAAAACTCGTGAAGACAAAGAACTTGATAAAGTCATTGCTTTAGAAAACAAAGTCAAGGTTTTGAATGATGTTGTATATAAAACCGGCCAATCTGTTCAAACAATGAATATGCTTAATCGTAATTATAAAACGAGTTTTGCAAAACTTTAGTTCCTCAAGAAAGCTCAAAGAGCGAATCCTCGTCTGTATGATATAGGTTGCTATAATGATAATCTTGCTTTAATGTTAGCCCCTGAATCTGACGAAACGATTCGTCTTGACAAAGAAAGTCGATCAAAATTAAGCGATTTAATCAGACCGTTTGATTATGACAAGTTGAATAATCTCACTACAACAAAATGAGGCTAATGCAACACTTTATAAGCAACATTTTTAAAATGTGTTGCTTTTTATAGAATATCAAACATTAAGCAACATTTTTAAGTTAAGTGTTGCATTTATAGATCTAATGCAACATTTTATTTATAAGTGTTGCAAACTTTTGTAAAAAAAGCATGTTAAGTCTATACCTCTCCTTCCTACCCTCCAAAATAAAATTTTAGGTTAAACTTTTCCCGCCCCTCCAAAAAGTAAATTTTCCCTAAATAAGCTTTTCCCCCTTTCTTACACAAAGTCAAAAAAATCAAACAACTGCAAACCGATCGACTCCAGTAATGTGAGCACCTTTCCCGCTCTCCTCCTTCCTATCTACAGTATCAAGCCTTGCTATTTCTTTAATTGTCCTCATTTCCCGTTCATTGGTCGGCACTCTATCATTACCTTCCTATTTCTCTAATTGGTTTTGCAGTTATTAGATAACCTTCGTATTCTAGAAGATTGATGTGTGTACCATTAAATTGTTTCATTTTAGAGGGTTGTTTCAAGTCGATTGAATGTTTCTTTGATCTATTTATAGGGTTTTCCACTATTTTCAAGTCGTCGACACACCAAGATGAAAAATCCCATAGTCGTTGTTGCCGCGACACTCCCCGGAGCTAAAAGTCTCAGGCTATAGGCTAGTAGATCTGCACGATTTTGCACTTAATTTATGTGGAATTAGGTATAAGTTTTTTCTTTTACTATTTACATTTTGAATCTTTAATTAAATGTTTATTTTATTTATCTATCTATACATGATGATTAAACTCGCCTAATTTTGTTCGGGATGTAGCTAAAATATGTGATTAAAAATTCAGTAATTTTTACTGTAAAGAAATGGACTAATTTTATATATTTGAGAACTTGTAGTTAAAGTTTGAATTTACATGTGAAAACTTATTTCCTCTTAAATTAAGTTTTGTGTTCCTAACAAAAGATCCAATGTCTGTTATCATATTCACTACTATGCCATGCTTTCCTTTTCAAATGGAGCTTCACATTCAACAAATGTATTTTAAAGTAGTGTGAAATGGTACTTAGGTTGTTTAGAGGTTACACGGCCTTTAATGTTATAGAAGGTATTGGTACATTACATTTGTATTCTTGGTTCACCATGTCATAAGTTTCAATGTTGAGATCATCTTGTCATAAGCCGACTCCTCATATTTGTAACAATTGTATCCAAAGTGTAATGTGGGGGTGTTTATAGATATTTTGTAGTAAAAACATGTGGTATATCATAAGTAACATTGTGGGTGATATTCTCATTATGCAATTTGAGTATTCTATTGGTAAATTCACTTGGAATGTCGGCATATCTAAGTTACTACATTTTTATAGTTTTGGTGTTAAAATTCTTATGGGATGATGGGTGGTTTTCATATCATCATTTTAGATTTGCATATTCTTAGTGTATATCTTCATTACTCATATTAAATTATGCTTTCCATTTAACTAATCTAAGTTGCGATTTGCAGCAAGGCAACAAAGTCAGCTGCTTTAAATGTGCCGGTTATCAAGGTTCTGGAATGAAAATTTCAGTTAGATGTCTTTGGCCCATCTATGATTGAGCAATCATCATCCTTATAATGAGTTAGCATCAGATTACAGACTAATTAAGTGGTAATCTTGTCATATTTTTGTATCTCTATTCATAATATTAGATTTAGTGTCCCTTTAACTTATAAATCGTGACAAATATTTGATAAATCATGCCAAAATTTTGGAGCATATGTCTTGCAAACACTATTTAACACCCGTTGATGGCTTATCAAATTCTTCATCAGAAAACATAAGATAATGGCTGTGGAGGTTCATCCCTGATGAAGCCTTAGGTGTGGCCTCATCAATATGTGTTATGCCTTTGGATACAATTGAATTTAAAGTAATTAACAATCAAAAATCTTTGAGAACACATGTCATTGCAGTTGGAACTCAAGCAGATCCCATCGTGCTGATCACATTGTGCTGATCGCATCGTGCAGATCGCATTATGCTGATAAGGTTTTCTAACGATTAGTTTTTATGGTGGATTCTGGTATGTTTCATCTTTCAAAGATTAAAAGACATGGGCGTTTGGTTTAAATGGTTTTAGGTATTTGTGATGGTTCTTTATGTCCAATGAAATAAACATAACTAAAAATAAAATGGGTCAAATTGGTCAAAAGTCACCCGAAGGGTTACAACCACCTATATTGGCTTATAATTAAAAACTAGATTCTTATTATAATGATACAGCGTTAACGGGCTATGACTGAAACATTTGAACTCATATTAAATTAGTGAATATCTAACTTATCATGTTTTTTTACATGGAGACGGGAGACCCCAACAACAGGCCCTCGAACATGTCGGACATGGCTAAACTGAGTACCACTATCAGTCAGACTCGGTTGTTGCTACTTTTAGTTTTGTTCTTGATTGTACATGATACAGTTTCATTATACATTATAATATGATGATGCTGATCTTGATGATGAATGGTTTTATCAAGGAAAAAGAGGGTCTTCCTGCATTCTCGATGGGCAAGTTGATCAACCAGAATGTGGAAAGTTAGTGAGCGTGTTTGTGTTAGCTGACCTGCTTGTGATTTAGGCCCATTGTATCCTTTCACAGCCGGTGTCTATGTGGCACTAATGGTGGCTCAGGTGAGACATTTTTTGAACCTTCACTGCAGACATTTTTCTAAAATTAAAAATAATGTGCAATAAGAAAATATTTAAGTCATCTTACTATAGCTAGAGGTGGAAAAATTAGGGTATTGGTCGGGTCGGATAATTTTTTTAGTGCAAGTTGAAATGGGTTAGGTTGACACTTTTTTTTAAACACATACACGATTTATTGATAATTGGTGTGTCTAATATGATGTTACCAATTTGCTTTTCGATTTACCGATTTGGACTGTTAAAGCTAAATCATACCCTGAATCTGTCTGTTCATAAGAAAATTGGCATATTTTCTTATATGAAGTTAGCCATACATTCACACAATATCCTTAAATTGTATCTTCAATATTAACTTGTCTACTTTGGATTGCATGAGGGTAACGTTAACACACTTATTCTGCTTAACTGAAGTTTTGGTGAGCATAACTTATCCAGGGTTCAATCTAATATACTTTGACTTCTTGTATTTCTTGGCAGGAATGAAGCCTTCATGTAAGGTTATATGACTTGTATCAATTTCAAAAGCATTACTATGGGTTATTTAAAATGGGGACAGAGTTAAGAGAGGCTGGTGGTATATCTAATGGTACAAATTCGAATATTCAGTTAAATAAGGTAAAGGCCGTAACGGTCCTAATCAATCTGAATGTCATGAAATTGATTCAGTTGTTAGCTTATGGGTGACATCACTTACATTCTGCACTTTTTCCTAGATAGAGGGTTAAAATGGTAATCTTCTGTTCAGACATATCATTATGCACATTTCTTAAACAATATATTGCATTCAACAATTTTCTCATTTATGCAATGTGTTAAAGATTTTAGCATATATGTCAGGCCCTTTAGAAATATGCTACAAAATTTTGTAGTGTCTCAGTAAGTATAAAAACCGATATCATATCTCAACTATAACATTCTCTACATGTTCTTAAGAAATCTTAGTTTTCACGATATTTACATTTGGGACATAATTTCATTTCTTGAAATCATGTAATTGGACATATAATACTTGAACCGTCTAATTAACTTGACATTCATATCAAATGTTGTTTAATTGGTTGTTTTGAAGTTATATTACGTTACTTTGAAACTAATGCCATTGCTGTTGGAACTCCGGTCTGTTAGCTTTGCATGCATATTACAGTTGCCTGATCGTGGTTAGTTTACAATCTGAATATATGGTAGCTAGCCTTTTAAATCCGTAGTATGAAGACAACAACTAATTGTATATCATCTTCATGTGTAGCAGGCGACGTTGTTTTGGTCTGCTTCAAGCTGTGAGTGGAGATTTTCAAAGAAGATGTGAAAAGATTTCTAGGATTGTAATTAGATAAATTTTCTTATTATCCGACAATGTATGTTAGTTATTTTACATGGGATAAATTTGTCAAATTATGACATGATATTATTCATTGTATATTACAATATTATTTTTATGGTATTGTATGAAATTTATTGATGTATATATGGGCATTGTGTTGTGTGAAACAAAAGTGTTACAAACTAATTTATAAAGTGTCGCAGAGAAAACAAAAAGTGTCGCACATGATACATAAAAGTGTTGCATACTTTGTAGTGACAAATGAAAAAGTGATGCATCTTTATACAAAAAGTGTTGCATTTTGATTCTAAGAGTGTTGTACTTGATGTAAAAAATATTGCAATTGAGTATACAAGTGTTGCACTTGAGTGTAGGAAGTGTTGTGTTTGAGTTTAAAAAGTGCTGCAAATTAAAGTATTGCACTTGCAAAACATGGGCAACACTTTCAAAAAGAGTCGCATCATCAAATATAAGTGTTGCATATATCTAAGGCAACGTTACATAAAACAGCACTTGATAAAGTGTTGCGTTAGGCATAAGGCAACATTTTAAAGACATAATACAACACTTTTGGAGTGTTGCCTTCGCTTCATTTTGTTGTAGTGTCTTTATGATTTGTTCGTTCCACAACGGGAAAAGTCGCCTGAACAACACTATTTTCCAAGAACGTCAAAGATGAGTCATACATCTTCTAATAATGAATTTTCCAAAGAGTCTTTTCATAAACAAACAAGTTTGTTATAAAAACGAATGGATGAATCCATTCCTTGGGATCAAAAGTGTAAAAGCTCTAAAGAACTTTTCAAGATTAAAAAGA
>BQNB010076365.1:2202-15466 GCA_026074375.1 Tanacetum coccineum
AGGATTGTTTGCTAGGTTTGGAGTTCCTAAGGCTTTGATTAGTGATTGAGGAACACATTTTTGTAACTCCCAGATTGAGAAGTCTTTACAAAAATATAATGTGACTCATAAGTTATCAACCGTATATTACCCTCAATCTAATGGACAAACTAAAGTTACCAACAAGGCTATCAAGTGTATCCTGGAGAGGTCAGTTAGGTATAATCTAAAGGATTGGTTTGAGAAACTTAACGATGTATTATGGGCATTTAGAACTGCTTACAAGACGCCAACTGGATGTATCCCCTTCAGACTGGTTTATGGTAAGGCATGTCATTTACCAGTAGAAAGTAAGCATAAGACATATTGGGCGTTAAAACAATGTAATACAGACTTAGCAGCCGCTAGTAAAAACCATTTTATGCAACTTAATGTAACAACCCGTGTTTTGGGCCGACATTTATCTCGAGCTGCAATTTATTTTCTACTTACGATTTTTGAATAATTATCTTATTTTCGTCATTTTTGGCCGTCTCGGCAAAAGTCATTGATTTTGGCTATGTCGCAAGCTGTGCTTAGGACTTTATCCGTCTAAGCGATTTAGAATTTTTAATATCACATATTTATGCTTCGGAAGCTAATTATTTTATTTTAGTACTTTACGACCCTTCTCCCGCGTTTTAGCCGAAACCGAGTCAAAACTTTAGTTTTACATGATCTAACATTTTTATTAAATGTTTTAACCAAATTAAATTTAACGAAAGAAAAATGCTTACAGAAATATAAACCCGAATCATAAATGGTCGGTTATAGTTAAGAAAAACACCATTGTGTCAAATATCAAATTTTGCAAAGATGGAAGGACCAAAAGAGTCAATTGTCCAAACTAGACTTACTATAAAAAGAAAATTAAAACACATACTTTTCATTTTAATAAAATTTTCACTAACTCCTCCCCCCTCCACTTTTGCCGCCAGCAAACACCACAACCATACCACCAAAACCCGACATGCAAAATGATCCGTTTACAAAATATTAATCCCCACATCGAAACAAACATATCCCACTAAAATTTTTTGACATGCACTAAGTATTTTGCTAGTTTTGATTTGGGTTAATTTCTTAAAGATTTGGTGTGAAGATAGTGTTTTAAAAGGGTTAGAACTAGTGTTTTTGCAAATGGGGTCAAATGAAATGTTGCGGTTTCGTTGTTGTTGGGTTCGGCTAACAATAAGGGGCGAAGGAAGGGTTTGTGTCGAAACTTAATCTTGCTTATCCTTATTATTGTAAGTACTTTTAGACTACTTCTAATTTTATTTTTGTTTAATCTTGTATTTTTGGTATTGCATGTTATGGATCCACACATGCATAAGTTAGATTTAGCGATTGGTGAAGTTTGGATGATTGAGGTTGATTTAGATGACGGAGATAGGTTAGCTAAGAGTATTTTTTATGTTGTTGGGAAGAGAAAATAGCGATTTAATGAGTTTTTAAGTAGGAATTTTTGAGCAGAAACTTAGGTGTGGGTTTCGGGTATCGTAAAAATGTAAAAATTGATTTTTGTTTTAGAAATATGATAGAGCTTATTTTTACGAACGTTTGGGTATAAAGTGGGTCATGTAACTCTTAAAAATGAAGCTCATAAAAAAACGAAGATTTTACGCCGATGATAGTTGAAAAACCTTTAAAATCACAATTAAGCTATTTATCTCTTATACAAATTGTGGATTAATTTTAAAGGGACTTTTTGAGCACCGTTTTGAGTCCTTTTTTGCCAGTCCCGGCGAACACGAAAGTTGTCCGAATGTGTTTTACGCTTTGTACGTGTAAATTTTAAGAGTCTAACGATTTGAAATGAAATAAATTAGACCAAATCCGCGGAATTAGAAAATAAAAAATACTTTTCTATTAGTGTGCATAAATTTTACAAGGGCAATTAGTCATTTTCTGATTGAGGATTTATGGTCTCGTTATACATGGAGAAGAGAGGGTGGGTTATGGGTAATGGGTACTAAAAGTTGTTTAAAGAATCGTCCGTTTTAAAACTTTTTTTGAGGATGACTAAGGCTAAAAACATATGTCAACGGGTTAAAAAGTATAGGATTAAATACTACATTTTTGTTAGAAAAATAAGATTTCTGTAGAAACTTGCAGGGGCATTTTGGTTATTTTCTGTCTCGTTTCAGGTCTCGGGTAAAACTAAAAAGTTGTCCGAAACGTCATTTTGCATCAAAAAACTTAGAGTCTGAGTCATGAAAACGTATTTTAGCGGGTCGTTTCGATAGGTCAAACTTAAGGAAAAGTTTTACTAAAAAGTCAAACTTGACGAAATTTTAAGAATGGTCAACTAGTGTTATAGAAAATGGTTAGGCGTAAAATACTTTGACAAAAACTAAATTGGAACTAATAAGTTAGATGTACACCTTGATTCGTGTTTAAAATCATAATTTCTTTTAAACGGGTCAAAACGCGTAATCTTTATTAAAATAGAAAGTTTTCGAAAATAGTAAGTTTACAAGAATTGTGGCGTGACTAATTACAAATAGAATTTTATTATTGGGGCGTTTTAATTAATAAGAATTAAGACGCAAGTGTGCATCCCATAACATATTTCTTTATGAGTGCATATACTTTGCGGCTTATGTACCGTTCTATTATTTCTCTAATCGCGCGACGTAATTCTAGGTCGCGGTCGAGTTCGTTATTTGTGAAGCTTCGTGATTGATTTGATTATTTGATCGTAGTTTTCGATCAAGGTGAGTTCATAGCCTCGCATATAAATCTTTTTGAATGTTTAAAACCCTGCGAGGGAGATACGTGCTTGTTTTGAAAATCGAACGCAAGTGATTTTGATATGTAAACGTGATTTCGTTGCTATGAGTGTCTGTGTGGTGGCCCTTCCGTCATGGACCGTTAATTACCTATGATGGGTAAACGTTAATGCAATGGAATAGATCTATTTGGCCTAACGACCCTGTCTGGTGTGTGATCCGTGGCGGTCACACTCCGAGTAGACATATTGTATTTAGCATCGGTAGTGTGTAACACTATCACTCCAAGATGAGCACCTGGTTAAGGTTCGGTTCATGGCTCTAGCAACGTATTGATTGTGAACTACTTGTTTTGCTATGTTTGTGTTCAAAATGGTTTATTATAAACTCTATGGATTCACTCAACATTATTGTTGACGTTTTCAGCATGTTTATCTCAGGTTATTTGCTTACTTGGATGGGAATAAAGTGCGGATATCAAGATTAAAGACTTAGTGATTAATCACATTCGATAAAACCATTTTTTGGATCGAGTCATATTATGACTCAATGGATTTTGTTTAAAATTGTTTTGGGGACCTGTGCAACTCTGACAAATTAAATCGAATGTGAAATAACATTTTCAAATGTATTTTAAAACGTCTTAATAAAAGCCGTTTTCTATGACTTGTGAGTTTGGACTATGAAGTAGCACCCCAAAGTGGTGTTCCGCTGCGTTGTGATTTTGGGGGTGTTACACTTAATATGTTAGCTGAATTGAGGGATGGGGCTTATGAGAATACTAGGATTTATAAAGTACAAACCAAAAGGTGGCATGATTCTATACTTTGCGGTGATAAAGATTTTAAAGTAGGAGACAAGGTCTTACTATTTAATTCTCGTTTTAAGATGCACCTAGAAAAGCTTAGATCAAAATGGTACGGTCCAAATACTGTTAAGACAATGTACCCATATGGGGCTATTGAGATCACTAATAAAAATGGGTTCAGTTTCAAAAGTCAATGAGACAACGGATTGAAAAGGATACAGAGGGAGCATTGACAAGGAAGAACAATGGGGTTGTCGAGTTCGATGGAAGATATAATGTGAAATGAGGGCTGAAGATAAGTCAACTTAAAGACTTTGATGTAAAAATATTGTAGAAAAGTGGGATAGCTGTGTGTTGTTGTTGGGTGTGTGCCAAAGGCTTGTCGGAGACACCCTAATGTATTTCAACTTTTATCGGATCTGTCATCCCCCAGACTGCCATACGGCGTATTGACATTTTTCACCCCCCACCCCCCCTGAAAAACGTTTATCCAGTTTTTATAATTTCTGCTGCTTTTTAAACTTTATTACAGTTTAGTCATAATACCGTGTATTCATAAATGATATACACCTATAGGCAAGCTGACCCCGTATCTAGATAACATTTTACAGGGGTAGTGTGGGGGGTGAGTGGCCCAATACGCGGATCCAGGTTTAATGGCTATGGCGTATCGACTTCCCTGTACCCATTTAGGTTTTTATTTATTTTCTAACCTAACGAATACACCCAGAGAATAGAATTTGCAATTTGTATAGATAATTTTTGGTGGACTACTTATAAATCTGGAATTCTTTTTTATATAGTCCAAGCTGGTATCCAAACACTTTACAACACACAATCTTTTAATTATTAATCATTGTGGTCCCATCATACGCAACATGGAGGATCATACCGAATAATCCCAGGGAGTTTCCTCATAGGATGGTTGTTAGATGTTTAAATTTGGGTGGACTAATTCTTTAATTATTTCCTATTTTTGATGTTTTAATAATACAAAAACAAGGTCGTTGTATAACTCAAGTGGGAGAGAGAATTAGAACGCTACTTTACTATAATTTTTACATCAATATGCTAATCTTTTACTCAAATTAATTCTTTAGCATATTTTTTGTGAAATAGTTAATTTGTGTTGCATGACCCGCACACATAATCCTTGTAAATATGTGAAATTTAACCTTATCTAATTCCTAAATTTTAGCCAAATTCTACAAAAAATAAGAGTGTAAACTGGTGATGGTTGTACTTTAGAAACTTGGCTTGGTATATCTATTCGAGACCACAATAATAAGCACTATTTTTAATAGATGGAGTGACATTTTTAAACTGGTAAATTTCTAGGATTACACCAAAAAGCCTATACATGTTGTGATATTAAGTAACTACACTGGTTAGTTAACCCTCGTAAAACCCTTTTGTTTACTCTTATTTTTAGAGAAAGATACCCTAGAAAAACCAAAGCCATTCCTTACACCAAATTTTGTTTCGTTACACCTTAGCCTACCATATTAGATTAAGTTCTTAATCGGTTGCTAGTTGCTTTTGTGTAAAGTATTGTACTTTTTATATACATGGGTGGATTTTCTATATATGGTTAGGTCAGGAAATTTCACAATGCAATGGGAAAATGCGAAAGTAGTATTTTTTTAATTTTAGTATGTTTACTACTTTCACCAGTATGATCGAAAATAGAATCTAGATTTATCATATTCGTGAAGTGGTGAAATTTTACATCGTAATTCGTTTTTCAGTATTAGTTAGTAAAAAAATCAAAAAAAATAAGAAAAATACAAAAAAAAGATTAAGAGAAAAAAAATGAGATTTGTGAGATAATCAGTTCGTCTAAGCTTAACCGATATTATTATTTGAAGGATCGATTATTCGTTGGTACGTGTTATAAACCAACGATGTAAAGTTTTGTTGTATATTTCTAGTTGGTCGCAATTATAAGCCAACTATATATTTTCATGTATAAAGTGGTAGATATCACCACTAATGTTGTATAGTATGTATATTATGGATGATTGGGAGTTGACCGTTACGGGAACGCCAACTAAGGTTGTTTTTGTTGATCTATGATCAAGACATTTATGAGTCTATGATTTTATGTCTTTTTCGTGGGTAAGGTCGGGAAAGAAACTAGCAACACTGTTCCTTATTTGTTTGGACTTAATATATTTGTTTTGTTCATTTTATTTAACAACAATTATATATTTCTCATACCTAATCTGTAAACTTCAGTATTGCTCGAATGAGGATGCGAGTAATCACATGTATCTATTCAATTGTTATGGATGTGTATGTGTGATTTTGTCCGCCTTGTTGGTGTATTACTGTTGATAAAGGATTAGAAGATTCCATATCCTACATTATTCTTCATCATAACCTTTGGTTTTACTCAAATGGGGATCTGAGCAATCATGTATGTCTATTCCATCATTATGGATGTGTATAATGATGGTATATATCATTTTGTCTGCCTTGTTGGTTTACTACTATTGGTAAAGATTCCTGATCCTATTCTTTAGCTTATTCAAGTTAAGGATCAAGCAATAACATGCGTCTATTCCATCGTTATGGATGTGTATGTATGGTTTTGTCACCTTTTCTGGAATATTGGTATCGACAGAGATTGGAAAGAATGATCAACCCTTAACCTTAACCTAATTTACCCTTTTTAAACTTCTTACTCCTTAACTTTAGTGGTAGAGATGTGTATCCTTGCCAAGCTTATAATAGAATACTCATCACGATCAAGCAATTAAGCGAATTAGTTACATTTTACCACATAGATTAGTTGAGTAATTTGAGTGTTTTCATTTTCTACTTCGTGAGGTGTTAGGTTGTGTGCTAGTAATTAAACGAAAAATTTCTTGAAGGGAAAATCTTAAACCTTAGTTTAGGATACATTTTTATAAGTTTTCTAAAGTTTACTTGAGGACAAGTAGGATTTAAGTGGGGGGATATTTGATGACATCAATAACGTCTATTTTATAGCATCATTTATCCCAACTAAATTGCTCGTTCTATATTATTTTATGCATGAATTGGTACTTAATTGTTTATATTTTTTATTTACAGAAAATATGGAGCAATTGATGAAGTTTAACTAAAAGGCACGCATTTTAGAGCTTAAATGAAGAAATCAAGAATCTCCTGTTCTAACAACCAGTACACCATATCCAATAAGGAAGATACGGCGTATCTGCGCCTAAACTTCACAAGAAACCATGAAGATTTGAAGAGTAATACGCCATATCCAGTAGAAGACATACGCCATATTCACAGCTAACTCAAGAATATTCTGGAATATATTAATCGTGGTCCCCACTCCAAGAAACTCCAATACGTCGTATTTAGACACTTCAATATGGCGTATCGACCAAATTCTAGAGGGTATAAATACAAATCCTATATACAAATTTTAGGTATGCAATGGAGGCCATTCAAGGCTGATTAATTCAATAACCACCAGGTTCGATTTTTAGAAGAAAAGAGGAGCAACAAAGGTCTTTCGATGCCCTTCAATATATAGGAAACCCTTGTAAATTCTTACACTCTTAATATACGTTCGATTGTTGGTATCATTCATTAACTTGGTTAAGTTACCTTAATCATTCGTCTATCAAATTTGTATTCTTTACAATGTCTATTAGCTAATATCTTTAGGTATTAATAATGTTTATGATAATTTAATGTTTAGTTTATTTTATTCTGATTGCATCTTGTAAATTGTGTGTTGTCTTATGTATATCAATTTTACTCGCTTATGTGCTTAAGTATGTGACCTATCATTCAACTGGATGTAGAAAGCAGACTAAGTGAACTAGATATTAGGATAGCTCTTTATATTGCGATTTATATATCTAGAGCAATATGATCACAAGTAACGTGTCGTCTTTATTCATGGTTTAGTAAACAAGTTAGACTAGCAGGTGACCTAGGATTAACAAGTAACGTTCTGATTCCTTGAGTAAAGATTTGGACAAGTGGACTACTAGTATATAAAGAGCCATTAAGTTGATTGGTGTTGAATCGATCATGCGGTGGTGGGCTGAGCATGTACTGATTACGCCTACGGGATTGGTTGTGTATGTTCTTGGAAGTATGGCAACGCCTATTAACTTGTTGAATCATACATGTTTTGTCTCTTGGTTCGTTGTTATGGAAGTTAGCCGAGAAGGCTATTTGAAAGTTGCTACTAAAATACTCTAAATGAATATTACTTATTCTCAATGCCTAAAAGTTAACACATATTTTGTGTTCACTATTGATGAGTCGGTTTCAAGAGCTGTAATTAAAAAGATATTCTTGCTACTTTCTTTGTTAGTAATAAGAATGGTGTGTCATTCTTATTGTTAGTAGCTTGGTAAAGCTTGGTCATGAGATTGGTTTGTCATTCTCATGTCGTTTTGTTTGTTGCACTAAGATGCGTTCTTATTTGCCCATGTAACGGGCTGGGTTGTAGGACTTCACCTACACCTTTTGTACTTAAATGTTTTTTGGTGTAATACATTTACCGGGGAAACCCTTTACCCAAAAAAAGAAGAAAAGAGAAACCAAGAAGGTCTCGCAATGCCTTTCAATCCATAGGAAAACCCTTGTAAATTCTTATACTCTAAATACTCGTTTAGTTCTTGGCATCATTCATTAACTTGGCCAGGTTACCTTAATCGGTCGTATATGACATTTGTATTCGTTACAATGGTTATTGGCTAATACCTTTAGGTATTAGCCATGTTTATGATAATTTAACGTTTGGTTTATGTTTATCTTGATTGCATCTAATAAGTTGTGTGTTGTTTTATGTTTATTAATTTATACTCGTTTATGTGCTTAAGTATGCGACCTATCATTCAACTGGATCTAGAAAACGGACCAAGTGGACTAGATGCCGGGATAGCTCTCCATATCTGCAATTTATATATCTGGAACAATAGGATCACAAATATTGACATGTTTTTGCCTTTGGTTTAGTGAACAAGTTGGACTAGCAAGTGACCTAGGATCAACAAATAACGTTCTGATTCCTTAGGTAAAGATCTGGACAGTGGACTACTAGTATATAAAGAGTCGTTAAGCAGTAAGTTAGTAAAGTCTTGTTGAGCTAGGATTCTATAAGATCACCATTACTATCTCCTAAGATAGATTATAATCAACTACGAATGCTTTATGCGGATGTGTTTAATTATGACATAATTGGTGCATATAGGGTTTAGGAAGAAGTACCGCCTAAACCTAGGAATGATATGTCACCAACGTGATAAGACAATCATTCCACTTATAAAAAAACCTGCATTTTATTAGATTAAACATGGTTAGTATGTTTTACTTACATTAGGCTTGACCGCTTCTTTATCTTCTGCCTATCAGCTTGTGTATGTTAATCGCCCTCATCTTAGTCTAGGTAAACCAAAACTCATGCTAGTCTTTCAGGCTGAAACCATCCTTTTGAGTTAGTTTAGGTTTAACTTAGATTTAACATATGATTAATTAGGACTAACTTAGATAACTAAAACACTGATAGACTTAAGTGTTAACACTCGCTCTTAGTGATAAACACCCTACTTACCAACGAACCTACAACTGATCGGGTATACTACTCGTTAGTGTTTGTTAATAGGTAAGGTCGGCAAAATATAAAAAATAAAACTTGAATAATAAATTACTTACGCACAAAGACCACATCTAGGCCTCATCGCCAAAGACATTAATAAAGAAGAGTCCATTTTCAGGCTCACCAGGTTGTTGACAAACGGAATTCCCTCAGGAAGGCTCCTATTGCATTCAAGTCCAGGAATGTGAACCTCAGATTCCAATTCTTGATGCTTCCTTATTCTGTCTGAGGTTAGAGAAAAAACTTATCCAAGGGCTAGAAGAGTTGGGTTGATTCCAAGTTCTTTAGGGATCACCTTTAGTCTGTCATATCTTTTTTCCAAGGATGTCATAAGTTCACCAACCACTTTGTTCTTCTTCTTTTGAATGATGGAACCCAATTCATCCAATTTTGTTACCTCATAATCACCAAACTTGAAGGGGTTATGAACATCAAAGTTTCTTTGAGCATTGTCTTTGTAGATTGTGATTACAACAGGTTTTGTGTTTGGATGAATCTAGATGTTAGTGATTGTCTCAGCCTTGAGTCTGCTGCTCGTGGTCCAACTATACTAATCAATCCTTTTCTTTCTGAGTTCTTTTACCTTTGTGAGCTTTTCCAAGCATTCTCTTTTAAGGACTTTCATTTCAGCATCTTGTTGCTTGATGAACTCTTGACCACCCTTTAAGCTTGAAAGAGCCTTTAGATCAACTCCAACTTTGGACTTCTCAGGGAGACTACTCACGAAACCCACATTGATTTTGTGTTTAGACAATGTCACACCATCATTGGCAAGCTCATTGAGCAGGGTCTTGTAACGGGTGTAGCTTTGTGAGAGACTCTCAGAGGGTTTAGCTCTGAAAGTTTGATACTCAAGTTTCAGATCCATGATCCTTTTTCCTTGGTATCAGAGAGACCTTCAAAGCTGTGAACCAAGTCAGTCCATGTATCTTTAGTTGTCTTACAGCTAATGACTAAATCTATTATATCATTTGGTCGACATGATCTAATGATGCTTTTAAGGAGTTGGTCTTGATTGATAACCCTCATCTCATCAGGGATCTATTAGGACTCAGGTTTGTTGGCACCTTCAGTTCATTCCGTTTTTGGATGGTTAAGGACCATTCCTAGTGACATTTTATGTAATATGGTTACCATACCAGATCAAATAGTAAAGCACTAACACTTATTCACGATTGTTAAATTTGGTGCACCCCATAAATCAAGTATTGGACTAATAGCTATGAGTAGCTGACACGTAAGCTCCCTTTTTGAGTCAACTAGTGGGCGGTAACAATTCCTTCCTTATGTGCTCAAACCTAGTTGGGAGCATAGAGCAGGATAGCTACCTCAGTGGCTATTTAGGATCTAGGTTTCAAAAACTTTTTAAGTAGATTTTATTAAAGAGATTAAAGTTTTTATAAAAAACCGAGGCTCATTCGATAACCACTACATTGTTTGTTCCCTTGAAGTTATAATTTTGACAGCGGATTTATTAAGAACAACATAGAAACAAGACGCTAGAAATCAAACAATTACAAAGAAATAAGCAACGGGTTCTTAAGCCAGTCGACCCAGCTAAAATTTGAATTGCATCTAGATCTACACCAAGAGAAGATCGAGGGCTACAATTTCTGTGCGCACAATATGATCTTGTGTTCTGAGGATAAGAGCCCAAAGGAAAAGACTGTTACGGAAAGATCCAAATTGGTCTAACCAATGTAACGAAGAAAACTACATTCTAAATATGTATTGAAATAGCTTGGCCCTGAAACGAAGAGACATAAACCAAAGCGCAACCATTACTATATAGTTAGGTACGCCTCAACATATTAAGCAAACCCACAACGAGTAATCTTTTGTAAATAAAATGGTCGTTTTGCCATGGAGGCAAATGACACAAAATGTGGGGTAAGTAGATTTTCAATGGCAACACAGCTAGTAATCTTTTTATAAATGTCTTTTGCCATGGGGCAATTGAAAAAAATGTGACTAGTAGTTTCGGCTGTCATGTTAATAGGGCAATAAATAGAGTCAAGATCTATACCTCTACAGGAAAGGTTAAAATGCGTGGGAAGGTTGTCCATTTTGACTCTCTAAGCTTGAATATTGATCTTCTTCGGGACGGCCTTAATCCATCGTGTTTTAGGAGCCGAATCTACACGAGTATGGTCATCAATGAAATTACGAACCGATGCAACTGAAAACTCTCCAGAACCTGATAACGACCAAAACCACCTATCCATCATATTAGGAAGGATGATATCCTTCATTTTTAGATACAAGTCCGCCATCTGATCTTGCTCAATCCCACCTCTCGGCATTCGCCTTAGAGAAGAAGCCAAACCAGGTTGAGAAGCCTTCGCCGCTACCGTAATAGACTTAACAGATTCAAGGGCATATATTCTAGGAAATAAAGATTTAAGAGGAATATCGTCTTTCCAATGCTTTTCCCAAAACATAGTATTCTCACCATTGCCTACTTTTTTTCTTAATTAATCCCAGAAGATCCATGCCTTTATCACGAAGAGTAAATGTTTCCAGAACTATATCAATCCAATTAGAAGAGAAGCTAGCTGTTGGAGGACATCCGGTCTTGCCATCCACATCATGAATAACTTTAATAACACTAGCCCAAAGAGATGAATTTTGAGTATGGAATAGCCAAATCCAGTTAAAAATAAGAGTTTGGTTTAACGCGTAGAAACTCGAAACACCAAGACCACCTTTATCCTTAGAAGCAAGAACATTATCCCATTTTATTAGAGAGATTTTCCGATCTTTAAGATCTACACCTTTGAAGAAATGACTTCGAATGGACTCCATTTTTTTCAACACTTGTTTAGGAACTTTAAACATCGACATGTAATAAATCGGCATCGAACCCAAAACCGATTTAAGAAGAGTGAGACGCCTTCCAATCGAGAGAGTCTTCATTTTCCACTTCGAAAGTCTACTAAGAATCTTGTGAATGATCTCTTCCCAAGAATTAGTGCAGCTCATACGACCACCAACTTTAACACCAAGATAAGTAAAAGGGGATTTAAGCGTCATGCAACCAATATCAGCAGCAGCAATATCAACTTTTGAGTTTTCCACAGCAATACCCATAATCTTGCTTTTGTGCAAATTAATACGTAAACCTGAGGCACGGAAGAAGCAATCCAACACACGAATGATGGTTTTGAGATTCGAATCACACCATTGCCCTAAGAAGACCACGACATCAGCATAGAAAAGATGAGATAATTGTAAAGAATTATCTAGGGTGACTCCTTTGAACATACCAACATCAACTATATTTTGGAACGATAAGTGAAGACTTTCCATGATCAAGATAAATAAAAATGGAGATAAGGGATCACCTTGATTAAGGCCTTTGTGAAATTGGAATTTAGTTGTTGTGCAATTTTTACAACTTATTGTGCACATCTTTACAACTTATTACTCATATTTATCTTGAATAGTTCTCTAAAAATAAAAGTATGCATTTGATAGTAAGTTTATATGCTTTAATGAGTAGCCAATAGTTTGGATGTACTTGACCACAAGGACGGAACATTTCAGTTAAAAAAAAGTTAGCAGATAAACTATGAAGCAGGAGCAGTTTTATACTCCAATCTTTTGATTATCAGATTTCTTTTTTTAATTTAGGGTGCATTTCTTATGTTTTCTTGCATAAATAGCATTTTATAAATCCAAAAGGTATTTTTCACAGTGGCATGATTCCGGCCCCCCCGAAAATAGTGTTCAAGTTCCGTCACTGCTTGACCATATGCCTATATTAAAAAAATATGCTAGGTTAAATGTTGTACTATTGGTTGGTAACTCTTACCTTCACGTTAAGTATGAGAAGCCCAAATCGGGTGCTACACATTCATGTGCTTAAAAAAGTCTTTATATTATATGTAAATAAAACATGTTGGACAAAGTATTTCTACATTTGTCTTGAGACTTGTTGCATCCTATGACTCTATTCTTTATCAAAATAAAGACGTAATTAATCCCGTAATGTGAAATTTTGTACTGTCATACTATCACTATCTCTTTAAGATAGCATCAATAACGAAAAGCAAATGCTAAAGGTAGCATTATATACCATATTGTTTCATG
>BQNB010076365.1:17700-31178 GCA_026074375.1 Tanacetum coccineum
ATATAATAAAAGAAAATTTTCTAAAAAAGAATTGTATTTTTTTGACTTTTTTATGAATTAAAAACGATTTTAATGAAATTAAATGATTAAAAATACTAAACTATTTATAAAAATTCTGAAATTTTTTTGAAAAGTAGATTGAACAATGAGGAATCTAAGAAAAATAAGCTCAAGAAAACAGCTTATCAAATAAGCTAAAACAGCTTATTATATTAAAAGGCAAAAATGTGTATAAAAATTAAGTAAGGGAAGATCCTAACGGATGAGCTAGTGTAGCACAATGGTTAAGGGTGTGGGATAAAAACACTTGGTGAGGGTGGTAGAGGTCCCGGGTTCGAGTCTTGCTCACCCGGGGCTTCCCACTATCCCAAGTGTTTTTGTTTTGGTCATTTTTTTTACAACTTTTTTAAGGACAGAAAAATAAGCACTTTTTGAAAAGACACTATTTTTATAAAGCACAAATAAGCACTATAATAAGCTAAACAAGGGAGAATAAGCTTAAACACTACTAAGTCCTAAAAACTAATTGTTTGCATTTTTAAGGAGATAAAGCAAAAGAAAATGGACAAAATAAGCTAAACCAGAAATAAGCTATGTCTAAAAGCACTTATAGAACAAAAATAAGTACAAATGATAAGCTAGGTAGACAGAAAAGCTAAAAAGGCTTAAAAACACTTAAAATTTACACTAGAAAGCAAATAAGCTCAAATAAGCAAATGGCAAAACCAAATAAGCTAAAATGAGTTTATACTAACCTAATAAGCTAAGCTAAACCTAAATAAGCAATAACAATAAGCAGATAAGCTCAAATAAGCAAAAAGGACTTTGGCCAAAAACTGTTGATCAAAAAGCCAACAAGGACTTTTCTAACTTAAAAATAAGCTAGCAAACAGATCCTTATGGATTAGTGGCTTAAACCACTGAAAAGCTTGGCCAAAAGGCTACAATAAGCAACAATGAAAAAGCATTTTGAAATTCAGGTAAGCACTTAAAAAGCTTCATGAAAAGGCTACCTCACACAGATTCAACACTTATAAAAATTTAGGAAAATTAACAAAACAACACTTTTGAGCTTAAAAATAAGCAACAATCAGAACCTTTATGCAATAAGACCAACAAATAGTGGAGATTTGAATCATAGGACACTAACAAAATCAAAAAGTTTTTGGAAACTACGATATGCACACATGAATCAAAAGAAAAAAAGCAATTTCTTAAATTTTCAACACTTAGCACTTTTTTTTGACAGATTTGGCAAAATCTCAAAACAAACTTGCAGGTTTATAGAGCTTTGATTCTATCCTTTTTAACATACTTATGAACACAAAAACAACTCAAAAAAACAAATTAAAGCTATGCACATTCTCATTACAATAACTATGATTAAGCTACCACTTAACTGTTTCAAACAATGATTTCTTAAAACCTTGTTTTGAGATTTATCACTTATAAACTTAAATAAATTTGACTTTTATGATACATTTAAATAATCTACTCGACCCCTCAAAAGCATAATGTAAGTTTTGATCCTTTTTCAACCCATTTTAACCCTGAATCAACACCCTTTAAACACAGTCAAATTTATTTAAGCTTATGAAAATGCAAATAAGAGCTCAAAACTAAGATACCAAATACTGTAGAGCTAAAAACAGACAAAATGAACAAAATCCAATAAGAAAATAAGCCAGAATTAATATACTAACAACTATGCTATATTTTTTTGGTTTTTGACAGATTTATAAAAAAAAATGAAAACTAAGATCTAAAACTTAACTAAAGAACCATATTATGCATTGATTATTAATATAAGCAAAGACAAGCTAATAACAATAAAAATAAACACGGCATAAGCAACTATAAGATCGAAATGTTAAGGTAAGCTTTTAAAGAAAAATAAAAAAACTTACAAGGAGCCTTTGCTCTAACAAGGCTAGAATAGCTTCAAGTGAGCTTTCAACATGCTCTAGCTTATCTAGGATAAGCTAGTAAAGTCCAATAATGCTCTTCCTAGGGTAAGCTTATCATCCAAAGCAACCAAATCCATCCATAGCATAGGTATTAAACTGTTTTTAAATGTGTAAGTAAATTAATGATTAAGTTGAGTTCAATCTAAGCTTAGAGACTTAGATGAGCTTATAACAAGCTTATGAAACAGTAACAACTTATTTAATAAAATTTTGTATAAAAGTAAGCTTGAGAAAAGTAAAGTGCATAATAAGAAAACTTGACTTCTATTAATAAAAGAGCTGATTACTATAGTGAAAAAAAGAAAATTACATTTAGTAAACAATAAGCTAAAAACAGTTTTAAAGAAAAATTACATAAGCTAAATTAATAAGCTAAAATATAAAAATCTATCTAACTAGCTAACTCCGTCTGTGTGTGAGAAAGCATGCTATTTATAGCCAAAGAAGAAGGTTCCAGGTCTTGAAGTTGGTTAGATGCTCCCTTTAATCCTGATCATTCATTCATCTCTAATCATTGGATACCAATCTTTCATCGTTGGATCAATATGTGATCACACGGATTGCCAGCGTGGCAATCCGTGTGTCAGAGGCTTGTGCTTCTTTACCAAAGGTTTTAGTGCAAATTTCTCTTCCCATGTGTGTTTGTATGAAGCCAACGTGTCATTCCTTTTGTCAATTCTAGCCAATGAGAGCACATGATGACGTCTTGCTCTGCCAAGTCATAGCTTAGTACTCGAATCTTGAGGCCACGTAATCAATTTCAATTTACCCTTTGATTTGGTGCGAGGTTAAACTGAAGAAGACGATGAATAGTAAACAAATTGAATTTTCCCGCGCTTCATTTCTTTTCTCTTTATATCATTATTTGACCCAGGGGCTTGGGTCGTTGACTTAGGCTTTTATAAAAAGAAATGGGCCGGGTAAAATATTTAAGGGTTTTTAGTTATAAGAGATAACGACTGTTATCTCTTTAATAAAAAGGAGATAATGGTGTTAGGGTTTTTAGGGCTTTCGATGAATTTGGTTTAACATTAAGGGTAGTTTGGGTATTTTCAAGTGTTTTGTCTTCTTGTGGTTGACCAATGTTGACCATGGATTAACTATGTTGACCATTGATAACAATCTTCTGGCTCTTTTGCACTCTATCCGTTCCTGTGTCCGTGTTTGTCCGGTTTTTGACCGTTTTCTTGTAATTTTTGCAATATCCGTACCTACACATCACAAATGACAAAACAAGCGATATACAAGCATAATTTGCACAATTTGTTCATTTTAAGGCCATTTTTGGTATAAAAAGGATATGTGATTTCTCACATATCAAAATTCCCCAAACTAAGTGATTGCGTGTCCTCACACAATATTATATTCTCTAAAACCAATTACCTCAAAAACTTCGCCAAACTAAATCTTTGAAAAGTAGCAAAGACTTTTGTGAGGAGAGTTAAGAAATCACAAGCTTTAAAACACCCCATTTTCCCTTTTTCAAAACGTTTTCCATTTTTTAAGAAAAAACTTAGAATTTTCCGACTTTCGTTATTTCCATAACCGTTAGGGATCATAGAACAAGATGCATTTCGATCCAAGAATGCCCCAAAAAGGATAAATTCATCGTCCCCGACTTTTCACTTATCCAAACCAAGCTTAAAACGAAATCACAGTTAAATATCAGTTCAAGATGCTAACACTACTCATATTTGCAACTTGTGAACTTTTCACTCCCGACAATTATTATATCTTAGGTGAATGTGCTTATTTTGAATTTCAACCATGGATCAACGTTTTGCAAAATTCTATGTTTCACGTTCTACTCGAGAATAATGAGTTTGAAGGCGAGATCATCCCATGTAGCGACTTTCGTCTCGGCACATCCAAACTTTCGGCTATAAGCTAAATTTGTCTAACAGTGTTAACTCAAAACTAACAGTTTTATTAAATGAACTAACAGTACTAACTAAGAAAGTGATACAAACTATTTTAAAACTTAACAATTAAGCAAGATAAGCACTAAACATACTGATAAAGCTTCAAATAAGTAAACATAAGTAACAAATAAACACTAATAAGCAGTTCTGTAGTACTTAAGAGAAATAAGAGAAAGAGAAACTTACAACACCCTTGCTCAAAACATGGCTAAACCAAGAATCTACAAGCTCTAGCTTGTATAAAACAAGCTAGCCCATCCAGAACTGGCTTATCATCCATAAAATAAGCTGTGGTATATTTGAGAGTGATTTTTGTGATTTTCTCTTAACTACTTCACTTTTTTTAAACTTACTTAATGAAAACAGCTTATAAGTAAGCTGTGGTGAGAGCTTTTTGAACACAAAACAATACCATTAAGAAGCTTAACACTTGGAATTGTACATTGACTTAAAAACTCAAATTTGCATTAAACTTGAAAGTGTTACAAAGCTGAAAGTAAAAAGCTGTAAATGACTTAAAAATTAAGCTAAGATTAAAAACTAAAATTAATTAAAACTTTGATGCCTCAAAGGCTTACAAAAGGCTCTATTTATAGCCGAAGTCTTCATCTCTTGGACTTGCAGCTTGTGCTTCTTTTGTGAGAGCAAAAACTAAGTGTGCTTGTTGTGTGAGGTGATTCTAAAACAAATCCCAGCCTTCAATTTCTTTTGTGCTTCTTTGGAGTCAATCTCAGCCATTGAAAATACTTGGGAATGGTGTGGGATTGCCAACATGGCACTTATACAGCTGGGGGGAAATAGTAGGGTGGTTGAAATGATTTTGGCTAGGGTGTCGAGTGGTTTTGCAGGGTAGAAGGTATGGGACGACATCCAAGTTGTAACTGGGTTTTGTTGGGGCGGGAAAGAAGGCTTTTGGGTAAGTAGGCAGTTTTGTCCCCTCAAGTTATATAACTTGAATGCAATCTTTGCCCGGTTTGCAATTTTGACCCTTGTCTTTTAATTCTTGTAATACAACTTGAGGTTTGGTAATTTTTAGTCCCTCAAGTTGTATTTTCTTCACTTGGTTGACCTTTGACTTTGTCCTTTCCATTCCGTGCTTGGTTTTGTTTGGTTTTGGCTTTCTTTTTGGTCCTGCTCTTGAATATCCGTTCCTGCACAATACAAATGCAAAACATACAAATACGATGTATTTTGGTACGTTTTTAGTCATTTAAGTCCGTTTTTAATGGAAAATGGTATGTGTAATTAAGCACATACCAAAATCCCCCATACTAAGGTATTGCCGTGTCCTCACGCAATGTTATGAAGTAAACACTCAAGAAACCAAGAATCTTAATCCCCCTTGACTAATAACCTCGAAAAGTAGCTAGGCGTTTGTCAAGGGGAACTAAAGAATCAATAGCTTTGACGAGTCCCGTTTTCACCAATTTTTCATATGTACACTAACTATCCCTATCTAAAGATGGAGAACTTGACACCGTACGTTGAAAACAACGTTTTTTGATCTTGGAGATCATGGATCCCTCTTTGTTTTCCTCTTTATATAAGATCAAAGTAGTTCCTCATATGCGTTGATCATGAATTCATATTAATTCATTGAGTTGAACTTTTCGGTGATTGCCCCGCGTCAGAGGTCAAGTTTTGCATGCTCAAGGCCCCAATAAGCTTTGTGCTCGAGCCGATCGTAATGAAATGCCTTTCCGTCACGAGCGCTTGTTAAGGCGAACACTCGATGGATGTTTTGTAAGCGTAACGGAAGGCCCAAAGGCGTCATCTAATTATTCGACCAAGAGGCACGTTTTATCCGCCTACGATCCCTTTCCAAGAATTTGTTTCAAGCCAACGATTGGAATCCCAACTTGCCCACCTTGTTTGTTGTTGATACCGTGTTTTGTGGGTGATACGCGGTGGAGAGACGGTGAGTAACTCCATATTTAAGCATGACCTTTGCAAACTGGTCATTGCAAAAATGGGTTCCGCGATCACTTATGATAGCACGAGGGGCACCGAATCGAGCGAAGAGAGATTTAAGAAATTTGCAAACAATTCGGGCGTCATTTGTGGGGAGCGCTTTTGCTTCAACCCATTTTGACAAGTAGTCGACGGCCACGAGTATATATTAGTTCCCTTGTGAAGACGGGAACGGCCCCATGAAATCGATGCCCCATACGTTAAAGATTTCGTAAACTTGGATGGAATTTTGAGGCATTTCATCACGCTACGAAATTTTTCCTTGACGCTGACAAGTGTCACATCAGGTGACCAAGTCATAGGCATCTTTGTAAATCGTGGGCCAATAAAATCCTGAGTCAAAAACCTTTTTAGCAGTGTAGTTGGCACCGTAATGTCCCCCGATGGGTCCACTATGGCAAGCTGTGAGGATGTCAACAGCTTCTTGGCTTGTAACACATCGCCGGATCATTTGATCCGCACATATTTTGAACAAATAGGGGTTATCCCAAAAGTAGTGTTTAACATCTTTGAAAAACTTGTTTTTCTGCTGGGACGACATCCCTTTAACAATGAAATTCCCCGCGTGATAATTTGCATAATCGGCAAACCACGGGGTACTTGAGTTACCACGAGAAGTCACCATATTAAGTGTCTCGAGAGGAAACTTTTCATTTACCTCCTTTGGGTCGAGCACATTTTCATACGGATTTTCTAATCGGGAAAGATGATCGGCCGTGAGATTCTCGGCTCCTTTTGTGTCAATTACGTTGAAATCGAACTCTTGAAGGAGGAGAACCCACCGGAGCAATCTCGCCTTGGAATCTTTTTTAGCAAAGAGATATTTTAGGGCAGAGTGATCCGTATACACTACGCTTTTGTTCAAGATGAGGTAAGACCGGAATTTTTCAAAGGCATACACCACGGCTAACATTTCTTTCTCCGTCGTGGTGTAATGCGATTCCGCCTCGTTCATTGTTTTACTAGCATAGTGTATAGGCCTAAAGTGTTTTTCATGACGTTGCCCCAAGACTGCACCTATGGCAAAGTCGCTTGCATCGCACATAAGCTCAAAGGGTAGGTCCCAGTCTGGAGCAATCAAGATTGGAGCTTCAGTAAGTTTTTTCTTTAATGTTTGAAAAGCTTGAATACAATCATCGGAGAAAATGAACGGAGTATTCTTCTCAAGAAGATGAGTCATCGGTCGGGAAATTTTGGAAAAATCCTTAATGAACCGTCGGTAGAAACCGGCATGACCGAGAAAACTCCGAACACCCTTGACGGTGGTGGGATGAGGTAACTTAGCAATCACATCGACTTTGGCTTTATCAACCTCAATCCCTTTTTTGGAAATCTTATGGCCAAGGACAATGCCTTCTTTTACCATAAAATGACTCTTTTCCCAATTTAGACAAAGATTGGTGTCTTCACACCTTTGAAGCATCTTGTCTATACGAGAGAGGCAATTTCCGAATGAATTCCCAAAGACCGAAAAGTCGTCCATGAAGACTTCCATCATTTTTTTGATCATATCATGAAAGATAGCCATCATACACCTTTGGAACGTGCCCGGTGCATTGCATAAGCCGAAAGGCATGCGACGATAGGCGAACGTTCCATAAGGACACGTGAATGTTGTCTTTTCTTGATCATGAGGGTCGATGGGAATTTAAAAGTAACCCAGAGAAACATGAGAAAAGCAATCAGGTACTCGTTTCCGCTATGCTCTCCGAGCATTTGATCCATAAACAATAGTATAATAATGGAAAGTTGGTCTTTAGGGTGGCTTCATTTAACTTTCTGGTAGTCAATGCATACACGCCAACCCGTAACCAATCGAGTCAGGATTAACTCATTTTCATCATTTTCAACAACTGTAGAGCCACCCTTTTTTGGTACGCAATGTACAGGGCTTACCCAATGACTATCCGAGATAGGGTCACAATTAATCCCGGCGTTCAAGGAAGTTATTTCAACCTTCTTTTTGATGAACTATCGTAGATTTTCCGGATTCACAAGTCTTTGGTGTTGAAAACGCCACTGGTTTATAATCCTCTTTCCATAAGAATGTGTGAGTATAAAATTCCGAGTTAATACCCTGATGTGGAGAGTTCCAAGCAGATGGCTCGCTTGGTGTGACTTCCAAACCTTTATGGAGCTGCTTTTTTCCTCGGACATCAAGTCTTTAGCAATTATGGATGGGCACCTTGTTGTCACCTTCTAAAATGCCCGTATTCGAGATGAGGGGAGGTAAGTCCTTAGTTCGACCTCGGGAGGTTCATCAATTGAAGATTTATCAGTTTTAGCTTTACAAACTTTAAGTTCTTTTCGAATTTCAGGCAAATAATTTCCTTGAGTGGGAGGGGGTAATGATGGATCGTCATTGAGAAATGATTCAAGAAGAAGAATGTCCCCCTCCGGGTCATAATAAGAGTCATCAACTTCCGGTGAAGTTGGATCATCTTCAAGAGTGAGGAAAGCATCGACTTCCTCGAGAAAAAAATCACTATCCCCGAAGGGAGTGAGAGCCGGAGAAGAGGTAGAAACGATCGGGTCATAATAAGGAGTGGGATTGCCACTCGCGATCACATCGGAGAAACCAAGAACTTCTTGAGAATACTCCTCACAAGCTATTTCAATGACGTCGATTCGGTTAACCGACATATCATCATAATTAGAGGAGTATCTCGAAGTTTGATCAAGATTGAATGTTACGGCTTCTTTTCCAACACGAAGAGTTAATTCACCTTCGTAAACATCAATCAAAGCATGTTCGGTCTTTAAGAAGGATCTCCCGAGAATTAGGGGTACTCGGGGATCGGCATCAAAGTCTACGACTACAAAGTCGGCCGACAATTGGAACTTTCCTACTTTTAAGTCGACATCTTCGGCGATACCGATCGGTTGGGTAATCGAACGGTCCGCAAGTTCAAGAGTCATACAAGTAGGAGTGAGCTTCGGAAGAGAAATATTTTTCCACACGGATAATGGCATGAGATTTATGCTAGCGCCAAGATCGGCCAAGGCTAAGCACTCATCCATTCCGGGAAAATCACACGGTATGAGAAATTTGCCGGGGTCTCCAAGTTTTTCGAGTAACTTGTTTAGGATAACTGCCGAACAATGATCATTTAAAGGCGTCGTAGCCATTTCACTTAATTTTTCTTTGTTTCCAATTAAAGCTTTAAGAGTCGAGGCAAATTTTGGCATAAGAATCAAAGCATCGTGCGGTATTTCGAAATCAATTCTTTAAAGATTTCGTTAGATTTCTCAATTTGGTCGTTAGATTTTTCACGGCGCCTTTCATCATTACGTCCCAAAGGATACGGAATCGACGGTTTCAAGTTAGGCATCGGAGCACTAATGGGAGCAACAACGGGCTAAGAATTTGGCACTTGGGGTTGAACTTGGACAACCAGAGGTTGGACGTCTTTGGTATTTCCGTTATTAGTAGGAGGCACCATGTCCTTTGTCACCTCGGGTTCACGTTCCACTACTTTAGGAGGAGAAGAAGTAGTAGGAATCGTGGGTCCTTGATAAGCAACACCGCTTCGGGTGGTAATACCTTTCAAATCTACCTTCGGGTTAGTAATGGTATTACTAGGAAGTGTCCCTGAACCTGAAGTAGAAGCGATATTGGAATTTATGAACTTGGTAAGAAATCAGTTAAATTAGTCATTTGATTTTGCATGTTTTGGATTTGGTTTTGCATATTTCTCATAACTGCATCATTAGCTTGATTGTAGTTTGAAAAAATACCTTCGACTACCTTGTGTTTGCGGAGCCGGAGCTTGGTGAACCGGGGGTTGATTAATCGGGGGTCAATAAATTTGGCTTTGGTTGTAATTGTTCAACCGGTTTTGGTTGTAACGGTTTTGGTTATTTCCTTGGTTTTGTTGAATGGGAGGAAAACCGGGAGGTCGAATTTGATTAGCAATCGGGGCTCGGTAACCGGTATTTCCTTGATTGAAATTAGCTGCGGCGGCTTGGGAAACATACTCTTGAATATTGTCACGATAAACATTGCCATCGCTGGCAGGACAATTTCGGTAAGAATGAGCACCACCACAAGTTACACAACTTTCCTCGACCGCTTTGACGGGAGCAGGAGTTTGGGTTTGATTTTTCTTATCGATAAGTAAGGCTTTCACCATATCTTTAAGTTCAGAAACATCGGGAGAAATACCGGGGGTAGAAGAGCTCGAACTCACTTTGGCAACAACCGGTTTGTTACGTGAATTGCGAACTTTGGATTTGCTCTCGATGATTCTTAGGCAATCACGAGGCATTTTATCCAAAAAGTTACCACCCGCGGCGGAATTCAACGAATCTTGATCATTAGAGTTCAAAGTATTATAGAATGTATCGAGTTGATGTAACTCCGAAAATCCATGATGTGGGCATGCCCGAAGAAGATCGTTGAATCGGTCCCATGCCTCGTTAAAAGTTTCATCAAATCGTTGTTGAAATCTCGTGATTTCATTTCGAAGATTTATTGTTTTGGAAGGAGGGAAGAATTTGTTGATGAATTTCGAAACAAGATCATCCCATGTGAGAATCGGTCGAGGGGGTTCTTTTTCAAGCCAAATCCGGGCGGCACCCTCGAGGGAAAAAGGGAAAAGCATAAGCTTTACCGACGTACTCGGGACGTTCTAGAACTTCAACGTAGAAGTGATCTTGTTGAAATAACCGATGTGAGCATGAGGGTCTTCTTTGTCATGTCCGAAAAATTGTTTATTTTGAACGAGGGTAAGCAAACCGTGCTTAAGCTCAAAGTTGTCCGCGGTGATCTCGGGCACAACGATGGCATCCTCGTAACTCTCGGTGGGTGCTTCGAGCAATTGAGCCATAGTACGATTATCGTCTATCGTAACTACGGGAGGAGCTTGATTTTCAATTGGTTCCACAAGATTGAATGGTTCAACAAAAGTCGGGTCGACTTGTTGTTGTGAACGGTTAGAATTACGAGATTGAGAACGAGTATGCATGCACTAAAATGTAAAAAGAAAATTTATACTAATTTTTTTTTCTCTATTTTTTTGATTTTTTTGGTTTTTCAACAATGTATTCACAATAAATTTTAATAACGGACAATGAGATAAGACACTTAAACCTAATAATCAACTCGCTTCTCGGTAACTCTCTAAAAGAAAAAACGCACAAAGGAGTTTGTTTAACTTTTAAAGGTGAGCCGTACCTCGCAACTGACACAAAAGGCAAGTTTTTGATTCTTTAGTTCAGGAAATTATTAATGGATAATACTTCAGTTGAAAGTATTATATGTTGGTGTTCTTTTACCAACTTGGTTATTATTTTTTTATTTCTTTTTATGGACAATTTTTTATTTTTTTGGTTTTTCTTGTTTTAATATTATAATTATACTAAATAAAAGAAAAAAAAATTTGTATTTTTTTATAAGAAAATAAACAAAATTACTTCACACGGAAGGATCTTCAAACAAAAATTTTCAATCGGATACAATCCTCCCCGGTAGCGGCGCCAAAAACTGATCAAAGATTTTGACTCACACCTTTTAAAATATATAAAATATAAATATAAAATACTTATATAAATATAATAAGGGTAAGAATAAAAAAATCATAATTATAGGTAACCGGGAGTATGATTCCCGGGTCTTTATCCCCAACAAGGAATGCAATTAAAAGTCGAGAGACGGTTTGATATCGATGCTTGAATGGAACAAATTTGGGATTGGTTTTCTAAAACTAAGGAAAAATTTATGCAATTTACACTAAAATGAGGAATGCAAACTGTAAAAGTACGAGAGTCTTTTTGAAGAATCGATGCTTGAAATGGGAAAATAGATTGATATTTGTTTTCTAGAGAGTACTAGAGAAAAATTATGGAAAAAAATCTACAATAACTATAGCTCGAAGACATAATTAACAAAAACGACAAAAACAGAAAATCCTAAACGGGAACTAAAAAACCACATAAATTATCAAAATTAAGTCCTAAAACATTCTTTTTGGTTTTATGAGTCTTAGTTTTTGACTAAAAGGCTAGAAAACACACAAGAAAAACATAGACCAAAATGTACGAAAAGGAAGAAATTTAAGCTTTGAAAAACACTAAAGAAACATACAATGGGATTCAACCCCAGTTCTTTAAAAAACAAAAAATGGTGCAAATATTAATCTCGGAAGCAAATCTAATTTTCCTCGGTTCTAAATGTTAAAAGAAAATTTTCTAAAAAAGAATTATATTTTTTTGACTTTTTTTATAATTTTTTATGAATTAAAAACGATTTTAATGAAATTAAATGTTTAAAAATACTAAACTATTTAATAAAAATCTGAAAAAATTAGCAAAAGTAGCTTGAACAATGCTTATCCTAAGAAAAATAAAACGGGGAACACAGCTTTTCAAATAAGCTATCAAATAAGCTAAAAATGCATTTTTTTTCTTTCTATTATCCATAGACTTGTAGCTTATTATTTGTTTTTTCTTCGTGGCTTATTTTTGTGCTTTTAAGAGCGTTTATCTCAATCTTCTTTTAAGCTTATTCCGAGCTTATTTATAAGCTTATTTAAACTTTTTCTGGGTTTATTGGTGGTCTTCATCTCCACGGTTAAAGACAAGCAACAAGACAAAGAACAAAGACAGTTGAAGAAACAAGGACGATAGTACAACCGAACTACTCAAAAGCTAGTGACAAACGAACTACTCAGAAGCTAGTGACAACCGATCTATTGCACAACCTTTGTTAACCGATCTATTGCACAACCTTTGACAACCGATCTATTGCACAAGCTAGTTGGTGTTAGCCCGTATATTTGTATAGATAGTTTAGTGGGCTCAAGCCCGGTTCTAGAATTATCTTTGTATATGTATTTATTGGATTGTATCTCTGATGAATGAGATAAGCAACATTTCCCTACTTACATGGTATCAGGGATATACCGATCCTTTTCAAACCCTAACACCATTCTCTGCCGCTCTAAACAATAAACAACCCTAAAAATAATCTGGTTTGGTAATCGTGCTCAGGTCACGATTTGTGGTTTGATTGTGTTGGTGATCGTGCATGGTCATTGATCCACACATCAACGTAACAAGTTTTGTAGTCTTACTGTTTATTGCATACTCCCGTTCCATTAATATTTATCATTCTCATCCTTCACGTCCCACTATTACAAAACCGTAACAACACTTTCCTCGCACCATGACAGGCTCGGATCTCTCACAACCCACCATTCTACTATCCGAAAAACTCTCTTCGGTCACTCACCATCACCTTCTCACAAGGGTGCCAGTTATGTTGGAAAGGTTTTCACATGATCGAATTTCTAATGCAAAAATATATCAAATGTAAAGTTTCTATTGAATCAGAATCATACATATACAATTTGTTCTACAGAATCGATTCCTATTTATATTACATGAAAGGGTGCGTTCTAAAAGTTGTGTCGGTTGATGAACCGATGCATCCCTTGGTGTATAACTGTCAAACGGTTATTTAACCGTTTTTAACTGCTTTTTATAACTGTCAAAAACTGACAGCGGTTATGATTACCCATTGGGTTGGGTTTGACCTGGTTTGACCCAATATTCTCCCTCCTAATCATAATCGCTGCGACGTAGGTCTTTAAGGCATTTGTAGTCGTCTCACATAACT
>BQNB010076366.1:15305-31178 GCA_026074375.1 Tanacetum coccineum
CGAATTTTCATTCCTAACTCTGTTCTGAGCTCCCCCATAGCCAGCTGCACCTGCACCCCGTGCATTATTCCCCTGACCTCTATTTTATCGACCCTGAACATTCTGAATAACAACCCTGCCGTCTTGAACTGTAGCTTGGTTTTTTGTATTTGATGAAGTTCTGAGTTGATTGTTTGTTTGAGTTAGGTATGTTTTGTATGATTGGGTGAGTAGGGCAAGTGTGTTAGTTAAGTTATCAATTAAGTTATCCGTTAGAGAGAGTCCTGATTCAAGTTGAGTGTTGTCAGCAAAGTATGGTTGAAGATGTGTAGATGGTGGAGTGGTAGATGATTGCGAGTAGTACTGCTATTGTGAAACATTAGACATCAAGGCGAGAGGATTAACAGTGTGTTGAGTGAATCGATCCAATATCATTTTTGTTCTTATTGGCATGTGCCTCATGTTGCTTCAGATAAGCATACAGCTGATCATAGTTGGAGTCACTCAAACCTTTGTTCAGTTTCACTGCTGTTATAAATCTACCCCATTCAGGTAACATGTTATTAACAAACTTTGAGTTCAGCTGCATTCTGGACATGGTCATCTTGATGTTTCGCATGTCGTTGATGAGCTTGGCAAACCGGACATAATAGTCGTGAATGGTTTCTCCTTTGTTCTGACGGAAGTGTTCAAAGTCATCATACATTTGTGTTTCTCTATCTTTTTTCGTCAGTTCCGAACCTTCCAGGAGCATCTTCACATTATCCCAAATGTCTTTAGCTTTAGTGTAATGATTGATGAGAGTATAGATGTCTTTTGGTAACCCTTGAAGTAGGATGTTTGTTGTCTGAATGTCAGCATTATAAATATCCTTATCCTCAGGTGAAAGGTCCGAATAGACTCGAGCTCGTTTGGGACCTAGTTGCTGGGCACCTTTTGTCCCTTCAGCAATTGGGTCTCTAATAGTTCCCATCTGAAAAGGTCCTTCATCAATCGACTTCAGAATGTCCACCCCATTCTCTTTACCTCGACAATACAATCGAGTACGTTGTTGCCATGATGCAAAGTCAGCCCTATCAAGCATAGGTGGTCGGGTATCAGAACCGGCACATTGGATATCTTCTGAAAGATTAGCCATCTTAATTGATTGTGAAATGATTTAAGTTGATCGAATTATGATTAGAGATTGTATGTTAAAAGTGGTGTTGTTTGTTTAAGTGTTTTGTTGTTTGAGTTTGTTACGGTTGTCAAGTTTGAAAAATAGTCCAAATTCCAAACAGTGTACCAAACCGCTAGATTAGTCCTCAAACCGCTACTGTCAAACCGCTACAGTCAAACTACTATGAAGAATTATACCAAACCGCTACTACAAAGAAAAATAGCCAGAGGTTTGTTTCCCAATAGACCTTGAGAAAAATCTTCAATAAACCTGTAACAAACCGCTACCTACAAACCGCTATGACTGGTAAACCACTACAAAGTTAAACTATCAAACCGCTACTAGGAGACTATGGTAAACCGCTATGAAGAAGAAACACCAAACCGTTACCAAGAAATAAAATTGGCTGAAGTTTGTTTCCCAAATCGCTATGAGAAATTGTCTTCTTAAAACCTATAAACCGCTATGGATCAAACCGCTACAATTACCAAATCGCTACTAGTAAACCGCTACATTAGAAGACAAACCGCTACTGACAAACCTTTGCCTAATAAGATAAACCGCTGTCAGAAACGACAAACCGCTAGCACAGTGTACGATCTGACAAACAGCCAGAACAGTGTACTTTCCTGACAAACCGCCAGAACAGTACACCAAACCGCTATGAACAATAGAACACATAATACCAAACCGCTGTGAAGAAATACGAACTTTTACACCTTAAAACACCTAAAATGCACCCTTTTGAATGTTTTGACTTGGTTTCTTTTGCACCAATGAGTACTAGAAGGCTATAGCAACTACAAAAACATGATTTTAACACAAGAAACATGAAAATCAATGAAACTCAAGAACAAGAGCTAAAACCTCCTAAACTCAACTTTTGATCTAAACCAAGACTTAAAACGCACACACAAAATGATTCTAATCATCCCATGAACTCTGATACCAATTGTAGGATATTGGAAATCATAACACAATGGAAGATAGATGGATTAGCCAAGTCTAGAAAGAAAGTGGGAAAGAAAACTTTCTAGAGAGAGAAAATGGGAACTTGTATAATGAAATGACTAACCACCTCTTCCAAGGCATGGAAGAGGTTTATATAGGTGCTTACAAAACCAACCTAATGACCTTGGTAGTGGGCTTACATGTTAGGTTTAATACCCTAACCATTACCGAATGTTATACATCAAACGATTAACTACAAGCTACAATAATCGGTAAAATACACGGGGTGACCGAGTCTTTTTCTAATATCTAACACTTTATCAGTTAATTAAGAGCAAGATTGCTAAAACATAAACGGGTCACCTACCGGTCCAACTAAGCTCATAATCAAAAGACAAAGACAGAACGTTATTTGTGATCCTATTGGTCCAGATATATGAAACACGATATGGAGAGCTATCCTGGTTTCTAGATTACTTGGTCCATAACACTAGACCCAGTTGAATGATAGGTCGCATATTCAAACACATAAACAAGTATAAGGTGATAAACATAATTAAACAATCAATGATAAATTAAGAAATAGATTTTAAAGTAAACCAAACATTGAACTTTAATTAAGATGGCTAACACCTGAGGGTATTAGCCAACAACCATTGTAATTATACAAGCGTAATCAAAATTGAATATTGAATGATTAAGAGAGTAAGAATTACACGATGTCTTCTATGGATTCGTGATCAATGCTTGACCTTTATGGCCGATCTTTTCTTCTAAAATTCGTCTCTAATGAGTATTATAACACCCCGTGTTTTCAAGTCATTGACGACGTCAATAAATCTACTATTTATTTTTGGTGTTGTACGCGTTTGCTTTTAATTTCAGGTATTAAGTAAAATCGCGTAAGCTAAAAATGATCATTCAATGTAAACGGGCTTCATACAATTAAGCGTTTAAATCAATCAAGTATTAAATAATTATTTTGAGAATAATTATGGTCTTTGTTTATTATATTTTTATTGGTTATGTAAAGTGTTTACGTTTCGCGATAAATTAAGCTTAAGCATACCCGGAACCACCAAAACATTCCTACGCTTCAACAAATACCCACAATTGTACCCAATACCCAAAGTTTTATTAAACTTTACCCAAGTTAATATCATATGTCACCTTGTTCATAAGAAAAATAAAACAATACATGAATCATGTACAAAATAAACTCTTTATGTAATATCTACAACTAGTAACTTACATATATGACACTAGATATATTGTTAATATCAAAAAGCTTCTAGAAACCCTTCCCCCCCTCTCTACCCATGGCACAACAACAACTAGGAGACCAAGATCACACAAAAATCTTCCACTTGGTCTTGTACAACATATCCTCATTAAACCTAGCCATACCATGTTCCAACTTAACCATAAACTCTCCTTAAAACCCTCATCTTGTTTCTTGACCACTATTGCAAACTTTTTGACCAACTAGCTCATATATAATACAAGTATACTTGTAAGAGAACACATACAACACAAAAACACTTGGTGAAAATCAAAACAAACCTCCCTTTTGCTCCTTCATAGCCCACGGCTCAAAACACCCCTTTATAATAATCCATACAAAATTTTCTTCAACATATACAAGCCATCACACATCATTCCTAAGATATACTAAGGTGTTTGCAAGCCTTGGTTAACCATTTACAAGTATTTATCAAAGAAAGTAAGATTAGGGTTTCAAACCTAATCTAGGGTTTTTATTGTTGCAAGCTTTGGTTTTAAAGTCTAAACAAGGGTTTAGCATTTATTTCTCAACATCATTATTCATCACACTAAGGTTATCTAAAGCCCTTAACTTTCCTTTTCATGGTTATATGTATATATGATGTTTATGTAGTAAAATCACCATCTAGGACTTTTAATCATGTAAAAAGAGTTTTTACTTGTGATCATCATTTTGTACACTTTTACATATGTTGTGATATTGATAATATCATGTTAAAATGGATCTATAAGTGTTATACCATGTTGGTTAAGTGTAAAAATGAATATATACAAATTAGGGTTTTCAAGGTTACTTAATATGTTACAAGTAGAAGTATTGCAAATGACTTATTAATCTTGCTCATGGACTTTTGTTTATGTTATATGAATACTAAAATAAGGTTATAATGGAAGTATAACTCTTGTACACACTTGGTTAATGTATAAAAAGTTCATATGTAAACTTGTTAAATTAGGGTTTCTTTAATAAGTTTTGATTAAAAGTGAGATTAAGACCTTGTTAACTTGGACAAATGGACAAACTATGGACTTATGGACTTTATTATATATATGACTTATGATATAAAGTGAGGTGGAAGACTTGTGGTAAATTTACAAAGGTAAAAAGTACATAAAACAAGCCTTATATAAAAGTATACATATAGAACATAAAGGGGCTGTTTGGATTTCGAATTTCAAACAGTGAGTTTGATGTTTTATAAAGATAATACACCTCACGACGATTCCAAAAAGATAAGAAACTCAAAAAACGGATTAATAACGAAAAAGATACGCTAATTACGAGTTATACGTTAATTAAACGGGTTTATAAAATAACTTTTATAAAAATTATACAAAACAGAAAGTTTGATGTTTTTAACAGATTATACACATTTCTAGGATTCCAAAATGATAAGAATCATAATTTTTCGATTAAAAACGAAGAAGTTATGAATTACGCGAGTTTATATACTTAAAATGTATAAAAATACTTTTATAAAACCATTTTTATAAAAGTTACTGTTCATGACAGAAACATTTATTTTTGTAAACCTCATAAATAAATAGAACTTTCAATTACGAGAACGTGCTCGAAAGAATCGCTAAAAACGGAGCTATAACGAATAAAATACGACGTTTACGGGTTTTACGATAACTAAAACTATAAAAATAACTTTATAACTGGTGTGAACAGTAAAAAGTACTGTTCATCAGGGGACTAAAAATATGAAAATGTCAAATATTGATAACTCGTCTTAATACGAAAACGTGGACATAAGAAACGCAAGAAACGGACTTGAAACGCGAAAGTTACGCCAGTTTTACTACAACGGAAATTATAAACGTTTTAACTTATTAAACACAATTTTACCAAAACAATTAGATGGTGATTAGCTATATAGAATGATATATGGTAGTAGTTACCCAATGTGATTAGTACTTATACGACCTTAAATTAAATAGGTTGCATCTGACGATTTGCGTAACGCATTATTTGTGATATACTTGATATTCGCTCACTCAAGGTGAGTTCATAGCCCCACGTTTTACATGATTTGTTTTACAAGTTTTTGGGGTGAGAAACATGCAATGTTTTATAATTGGACACAAGTGGTTAAGTTTTATATTATGATTACGTGTTGCCTAAGTAGCGATAACCCCAGTTGAGCCCATTATCATGAACTGTCAATTGCTGAGTGTGAGCGCGAATGTTATAAATAGATCTATTGGGATTGACATCCCCGTTCGGGTGATTAGCTATCACCGGGAAAACGAACGTATACCATGTCGAATATAGGATGTTGCGGGTTAGAACATCGACAAGGGCAATGTAGGCCATTTATATGGTATTCATTTATGTCAAGCTTCAGTGTCATGAGCTTAGAGCAACGTAATTATATAATCATAAACTTGGGTAAATCTTGTGGAGTCCTTTACAATATATGATTTATCAAACCTATGAATTCACCAACATTATTGTTGACGTTTTAAAGCAATGTTTTTCAAGGAGATCAGTTAAGCATAAGGTGCCAAGGATACATTGGTGATTTTGGTTTGGGAATGTCATAGCTTAAAATGTTGGTTATGAGGATTGTGATGATTACAAAACCACATATGAAGAAAAGAAGAAAGATGAAACAACAAGGGACTTAATGTGCAATATTAAGTTAGCTTAATATCAAAGCTAGGTTTTCTTGTAAACTCTAGCCTCTCTAGTATATAAAGAGAGGTAGGGTGAATAGTTTTATTATCCATTATAGTTAGATCTCTCCAATGAGAGTCTAATAGTTAGCTTATTAGTTTATGTAATAGTTCATAGTCGACTGATTAAAGTCTGAATAGTATATAAGTTTATGAATAAAAACCTTTTCACACTTGATGTTCTCATATGTTATTCTGCTAGCTTGCGTGATCACTGTTATGATACCTAGATGGGCAAAATGATCAATGAAGCTACAATAGGTTTTAAACAATGTTATCAGAGCGGTGGGCATCTTGAAATCCTAGGTTTACAAGGTTTTTATGTAAAATTATTTTTCTGTTATTTTTAATAAAAAGGCGTATTTAATTTTTAGGGTTTTTAGCACCCTAATTCTTCTATAGCAGTAGGATTATAAGGTGTTATGAGCAAAAGATAAGGCAGCATGTGTTCTTTTGGATTCGTTTTTGTTGTTGTTACAGCAGGTTGTGACTTCAAGATATGGATTAGGGTTTTTTTTAACCCCTAATTCTATAAGGCTGCTAGTTGATTTATTTCGTGAGTATTGAGACGACTGAAGAAGCAATCATGATTGCTATGCTCATGTTTGATTGAAGCAACAACAGGTTCTTGTTGTGATCTGTTTAGACAACAATGATTAACACCATCAGATTATAGACCTGCTGGTGAAGAAAAAAGAAGGTTGAAGAGTCGGCTGAAATGTTGTGGTTATGAGAAGGTTGATAGCAGGTACTGAATGAAGCAACAACAACCATAAACATGGTAAACAGTAGGTTTGATATGGTTCAGGGTGATGATGATCATATCATCATGGCTATCACAGCAGGTATCATTAAACCTATGAAGTTTGTGGTTTGATCATTAAATCTGCATGTGTAATCAATATGGTTCATATATGATATGCTGGTTTGACGAGATCAGTTGATTATGGAAACTGTTATAAGTATGGTACGTGGATTAATTGGGATTATATTCTGATTTTGCATTAGACGTGGTTTCCATATGGAGGTTATGATATGCTGATTTCATGGGATTTTATTTATTTCCCATAAATAATGGAGTTTATTTTGGACGTGTTTAATTTACTCCTGATTTTATGGAAGGTTATTTGTGAAAAGGAAGGTTTATGCTACTGTACTGTTTTTGTATGTAATTAATTCTGCTATCATGTATGACTTAATTCTGGTCTTGGTTGAGTTTGTGCTGCTATTGGATATTGTGTGTGCTGGTAGGTAATATAAGTAATCAGATCAGCAACGGTTTTCTGTGACCATTAAAGTGTCGCATAATAACCATGGAGAAAGAGACCTTAGGATAATGAACTGAATTTATGACAGATCAACCATGAACCGAAACTTGTGTCGCTAGCTAACCGCAGATTGTACAGAACAGCCCTTGACAAACAAAATGTGTTGCTGATTATGACAGCCTTAGGACAGCAAAATGTACCGCTAGCATTGGCCGATATCGGATGACACACACATTTTTGGGTTTTTGGACGCATTTGGATCTCGAACAATGATAAAGTTTATGGTTTGGAGAGTATTATGAAGACATTTGATGCAATGGCTTTTTAATCAATTATGTGACAAGGGTAACCTTTTTGTTACGTACAAACAAGGATTGCAAGTAGATCGCCGGCTGAGGCAACAGTCACATAAGAGAAGAAAATGTATTAGCACTAAGAATGATTTTCATTAATAATACTATTTGAAGCCAACAAATTTCCAGATTTTAAGAGATGGTTAGCTACTTCGGAAAGCTTATTGTTAACATGTTTAAACCAACTACATGTACCAACATAAGAAAGGTGTTCACAAGTTGCTTATCTATAGAAGACCCCTTATTAGATGATTACAAAAAGGGGAAGAAGACTATATGGTTTGCAGCTTATTTTAAAGTGGTGACATGTACAAGAAGATCTTATTTCAAGGGGAAGCTTTGAAGATTGTTTCATACATGAAGATTGTTTTGTAATATCAAATAGGGGAAGATTGTTGGGTTTTGAGATTTGATGATTACAAAACCACATATGAAGAAAAGAAGAAAGATGAAACAACAAGGACTTAATGTGCAATATTAAGTTAGCTTAATATCAAAGCTAGGTTTTCTGTAATCTCCTAGCCTCATCTAGTATATAAAGATAGAAAAAAAGAGTTATGGTGAATAATTTATAATCATTATAGTATAGATCTCTCCAATGAGAGTCTAATAGTTAGCTTATTAGTTTATGTAATAGTTTCATAGTCACTGGATTAAAGTCGAATAACTATAGTTTTTATGATAAAAAACCTTGTTCACAAACCATAGTTTTTTCTCATTTGTTATTCCACTGCGTGATCAATGTTATGATATCCTAGATGGGCAAAACGATCTATGAAGCCTACAATTAGGTTTTATGCTAAAGATATGGTTGCATTATGTTTTGGGAAACTCATGTGTTGTGAACCAATATCTTTGTAATAATAACAATGAACAAGTTAAAGCTTCGGGCTATTTGTGACAAACATTTGTTAAATCCAATGTATCAGTTTTAAAACAACTTTTTGGTCGTTCTATATATATCTTGTGTTATTGATCTGAGAAGTAACACGCCCCTGACCCTTATTCCGCTGCGACCCAATTTGGGGGTGTTACAGATTGGTATCAAGAGCCAAGGTTATAGAGAACCAGGTCAAATGTTTTTGTTGGACTATAACCGTTTTCAAACATCGAATTAATACAAAGGGGTTTTATCTTATGTGCATACATTCATGCATACACTACTTATTGCATTGGTTGGCTGGACTAGATGCATTCATAATTGATATACATGTTATGATATAAATGTATATTACTATAAGAGTCTTATATAAAATACTAATATAAGCTATTTTGAATTTTCATGATGAAATGGTGCCTTATCTCAATGTGCTTGGTTTTAGAATGAAACACTGGATTCTTCACAATACAAATGGTGCTTTCATTATTAATGTAAATCTTGGTGTTCATGAAGTTGAACCCATAATCAAGCATTTGATTTTAGATCTACAACACCTGTCCATAGCAATTTGCAGCAGCAATATACTCTTCCTCAGTTGTGGAGTTAGCAATTATGGTTTGCTTTTTACATTGCCATGAAATTAACCTCTTGCCAAGAAATTTGACAACCTATCCTATTATGGGATTTTCCGTCAAGGACTAGCTCTATAGATAAATCATCTATTCAGAAAAAGCTTCCAATTTAAATGGTGAATCTCTAGGGTACCAAAGGCCCAATTTAGGTTGACCTTTTAGGTATCTAAATATCCTCTTCACAGCATGAAGATGTGAAGTCTTTGGAGTAACTTGAAACCTTGCACAAGCACACACAACAAACATTATGTTTGGTCTAGAAGCTGTTAAGTACATCAATGAACCAATCATTGATCTGTATACATGAACATCTACTTCTTCAGCTTCTTCATCCTTGATCAATGGTTTGTTAGGCTCTATTGGGGTGCTTGCTGTCTTCACATTGGAAAAATCAAACTTTTTCAATATCTCTGCCACATATTTATCTTGGCTAATGAAGATTCCATCACTTTTCTGTTGAACTTGAAGTCCCAAAAAGAAAAAAAGTTCTCCCATAAAACTCATTTGGAACTTATCATGCATCAGCTTTTCAAACTCAGTACTAAACTCTTTCTTTGTTGACCCAAAGATGATATCATTAACATAAACTTGTACAAGTAGGATATCATCTTTATGTCTTTTGATGAACAATGTTTTATCAATTTGTCCCCTGTAAAAACCATTGTCCAACAAATAAGTTGACAATGTCTCATACCATGCTCTTGGGGCCTGATGTAGTCCGCAAAGAGCCTTTTCTACCTTTACCATCTCCAAAGGAAACAAATCCACCATCATAGTCTTCATACTCAGTAAGATAGCACTTGTTTCCTATCATGTGTCTGGAGCAACTACTGTTAATTACACCTTTTTCCTTGTACTCTTTCTGCTGTGGGTTGCCCTACACATATAATAAGAGAGTTAGACTCTTTTTGGGATTCAAGCCATTATTGACTTGGATCAACCTCGTGCATCAATGTAAGAATATTTCTTGAAAGTGGTTGATGCACTACTGTTTTTGGCTTTCCAAATCTAGCATGCTGAGGCCTTAACAACATTATCCCTTATTCCCTTATTTCTACTTACTACTGCTCTTTCCCTAGCAGTAGTATCTTTTTCTCTAACAGTGTTAACATTTTTATTATTAATGTTGTTCTTGTTTGCAAAGTATCTGTTAAAAGGCCTTGAAATATGTGAATATCCTCTATTGTAGGTATTTGTCTTTGGTCTAGGATGATTCACATTTGGTGTTGATGCAAACAGTAGTATTAACTGTTAGTGGCAGTCAAAGTATACATTTGCACCAACAGTATTAACACTTGCCCCAACAATATTAATACTTGCCCTAGCAATATTAACTTTTGCACTAGCAGTATAATTTTTGCCAGACTTGGTTAATACTGCTTGTGGAACAAAACTTCTTTTGAGGTAAGGGTGAGTTATTTTATTGGAAAAGTTTTTATGATTCACCCTACTTGAGTTGTTCCACAATGGCCTTAAACTTTTTATCACACACATAAGGAGATGCTCAAAAATACTACAGATAAAAGCAAGCTTTATTTATTCATTTGAAACATCAATTCCATCCTTTAAGGACATAAGATTATTCAGTTTCTTTGTTCCCTTCAGGTTTGTGTCTATTTTGTTTAGGTGTTTGTTCCTTCTATACTGTTTCCCTAGCAGTCTTAACAAATTTTGTCTTATCAGTGCTAGGTCTAACAGTTTTAACCTTATCATTAGGTTCTACCTCACTTTCATCATCAGAATTCCAATCCTCAATGATTGGAGCACTAGCATTGTTCAACCTAATAGCATTTTAATCTACTGTGTTGCTCATATTCTTAGCAGACTCATGGTTGACATCTAACTGTTTTAACATCACCTAGATTGTATCCTATTTTGAAAAACAAAACATCTAAAAACTCACTTTCATCATGTTAATCTATAAACTTAGATCAGGTTTGGGCTGAGTTGTGAAGTCCCTATCAAAAGTGAGGAACTTGCATGAATCCCTTATTTGTTCTTAGACATTCATTCTCTAAACCAGATGAAGTCACAAAGATCTACTTGCTAGGTGTGGTACGTGGAGAAGCATTGTATCCTAGTCCTATTTAAAATTTGTCAATTTACTTGAATTTCTAGCAAATCATTTAAAGACTTGGATGAGTTTTGAAACTTCTCTAATGTTAGTTTTAATTGATCTCTTTCTTTTTCTACAGTTTCCAGTCTCTTTTTGTTTTCAATTAATGCATTATCTCTAAGATTGACTTCAAGTTTTAACACATTAATTTTCTCTTCTAAGACAGTCTCATTTTTCTTATAGTGTGCAAGTCTAGCCTTTATAGATTCCTAATACCTTGCCTTTAAGATATTAAATTAAATTAAGACTTTTTGTAATCTGAAGATAAACTGTCATACTGTTCTTTAAGAAAAGCATAAGCATTTACACATGACTTAGAAAATAAAAAAAACAAGAATCTACCTCAGAATCTGAGTTGGAAGAAATTCCTAAAGATGTATATGCCATCAATGCATAATTTGTCGGTTGTTCTTCTTCTGCTTGGTAGCTCCAATCATATCATCCAATCATATCTTGAGCAATCAAAGCATTCTAAGTGGGAGATTCCACTATGGCATTTCTTTTTTCATTCTCTCTTCCTTTGTTTTCCACATTCTTTGGAAACCTACATTCTCTTGCAAAATGTCCATTCTCATGACAGTTGTAGCATTCCACTTTAGACCTATAAAACCAACTCTTTGACTATTTATGTACCCTAACTTCTTACTGTTATTTTTTTGATGAACTTCTAGCCCTGATTGTCAACATAAAGCATTCTCACCAATGTAGATCTATTTGCCTCCCAAGTATCAAGATGAAGTTGCTCTAGGTCCTCTTGAGCAAGTTGAGGAGAGTTTGGCTTGCAAGGAATGCATAAATTACTGCATCACAAAGGTTATCTCCAGTTGTAGAGTTGACGGTATTGCATTGAGAATGAGTAGTACTAACACCATAAGCAGTGTTATCTTCTTTGTTAGTAATGTTGGTGTTGTTGGTGTTGTTGGATGATACATCACAATGGTTATCTCCAGTTGTAGATTGAGTTGACAGTATTGCATGAGAATGAGTAGTTACTAATCACCATAAGCAGTGTTATCTGCTTTGTTAGTAATGTTGGTGTTGTTGGTGCTGTTGGATGATACAAAAGCCACATTCTGTGGATTTTGAGTTGTGCTTGATGAGCCTGTAATCTCAGGTTCATATATCTTTAAGTTATTGTATAAATCATCTAAGCTGATTGTTTTAATTTCCACCTTGTTTCTCCAGATTAAAGCATGAGTCTTCCATTCAGATGGAAGACTTCTCAACAACTTCAGGTTCATGTCTTCTTGCTCAATCACTTCTCCTTGAATCTCCAGCTGACTGATAAGTTTTTGTAACCTATCAAAAGTTTGATCCAACTTTTCTGAACTTAATGCAGCAAAGTTCTCATATTGTTGCTTGAGAAGTGTCTTTTGAACCTTCTTAGATTCTTTGTTTTCCTCCATACCTCTTTTCTATTGCTTCCATGAGCAATTTAGCATCTTGATATGAGTGAAACTTCATTCTGATCTTTATTGGGAGTGCCATTAACAGTGTTTCTCTAGCCTTCATCTCATTCTTTCTCTCCAACTTTTCTTCTGCAGTTGTGGGTTCATAAACCTGTTCAACATTCCCAACTGTTTTCTTTAGCACTTTGTTCCCATTCTTAACTACTTCTCATAGGGAATAGTCAGTCATGAGAAAGTATTGTTCTATCCTCATTAACCAGAGATCATAATCCCCTGGGTTGAGGATATGGAATCTTGTAGTCAGATTGATGGTAGTGGTTCCCGCCTCCATTTTATCATAATGAGATTGAACTAGTATGAATTCTTTGTTTCTTCTTATTTAAAGCTTCACAACAAGCTCTGATACCACTTGTTGATCCCAATGAATAGATCTTTAACTCCTTAGCTTGATGTAAGGTTTAGTATTGAATGAATCAAAAAAATAATTTAGAATGAAACTTGGATAGAGTGAATGATATAAATTATGCGGAATCTAGTTTATACCACTAAGAAGTATAACAATGAAGTATGTTTAACAAATATTAATACAACCAAAACAATAAGCTTCAATATATTAATACGATCACTCTGGTATAGTGATAGGGTTTACAACCTTGAAACTACGAATACTATGAAGGAATGATACAATCAATTCTATACCCTAGGACCTCCTTATATACACCTTGGAGTCCTAGTCGGTTTACAATATATTCTATAAACATAGATTATTCTTAAAGATCTTTTCTATAAATACAAATCCTTATCCCGTAAGCAATCTTGATCTTCAAGCAATATTTGTCTTTGTCCATCCAGCAGTTGTAACTTAATCAACAGTTGTAACTCATGGAAACCAAAGCAGCATTTTATCTTGGTTTGAAGATAGTAGTACTCAGCTTTATTACTAACTGAAAACAAACACATAACTACTCTAGATATTCCACATATTCTATCAGCAGTACTATGTTTACTCTAGCAGTATTAAGTTACACTAACAGTTGTAACTTATACACTAGCAGTAGTAATGTCTTGTCTTCAACTCTGAACAGTCTTAACTTCTACTGACAGTAGTAACTTTACACTAACAGTAGTAACTAGCAGTAGTAACATTTTAACAGCATGTTACTATCTACATAGTATTAATTTTTCATTAGGAATACTTAACATGCACTAAGTTAACATTCTATAACACTAAAGTATACTTGAGCAGTAGTAACATCATGAAGCCTTTTTAACCCCAACAGATATTTTTATATCAATGCTAAGGAATATTAGTTAAAGGGTCATAATAAACCTGTTAACTAATAAGATGAATTATCATATCTTGGATCTGATAAATATCTTAGAAATATGAATGAAAAGATGCAGTCCTTAAAAGACAAATCAATGTTGTGAGTTGATGGTTCTTTTACCAACTGTTAATCTGAAAGGTTATAATGAGTTTCTTTGGGTTCGGTTCGGTTTTGGCGAATTCGGTTCGGTTATTAGTTCGGTTCGGTTATTTTCGGTTCGGTTCGGTTTCGGTTTTCGGTTTTTTCGGTTTTTATGCTCACCCCTAGTCGTGGCCTAACTTCGCAAGTTTATATCGAGCATCTCTAATGTATAATATCATCTCTTTTAGCACTATTTTAGTATATGTATAAGATTAAATTTTGCACTAAAATAGTGCTAAAAGAGCATTTTTATTGGATATTTTTTCATTAAATAAATGTGTTCTAATGTATAGCATCTAAATATTTGCACTCAACACTTTTATCTAGTTTAAATTGTATGTTAACACAATATATAGAAAAAATAGTTGCAATATCATATATAAATATTAGGCTCATATATAAATATTAGGATCATGCATCTAGGAGCTGAGATCTTAAGTTTAATCACAATATGATTTTTGATTAAATTAAGATAACTCCTGAATACACCTGACATCAAGTGGGAGCACTATGTTTTTCCTCAAATCCATATGTTGTATAATATATTGAAGGTATCATTCCATCTAAGATAGATGTTAATCTTTGAGGTTGGAATGAAACTTCACTTGACCTTGGAATGAATGTTTAATGAAATAAACAGATGCAGAAAGTAAGTCCAACACAATGCAATACATCATTGAAGCAAGTCTTAAATGATATATTTCACTTGAGATAATTTAATGCATAGATGAAAACCTTGTGATTTTAACGAAGGATTCATCATGTATATCTTATATTGTGTATGGGACTGGTTGTTACTTTTGCACTAGAGCAAGATGAGCTAACAACAACAGTATCTTATTAAGAGTGTTTAGATGACTGATAACAACAATATCTAATTAAGAGTGTTTTGGATAACTGTTAAAATAAATGTTTACGAATTATATAAGGCATAGTGTTGTTTGTGTACACATGATGCTAGAGAATAATCAATTCTAGTTGAAGTATGATTTCATCTTTTATGATAAATCTACTAACTAGATATGCTCGTCTTAGAGCATAGTTGCAATACACATTAAAGAATGAGAATACTTTACATTTTAAGAAACTGTAAAGATGACTGTCTGAGATAGGTATGTTGTTGACTTCAAATACCTCGTTAAAGGTATTGTCACATTTCCATACTATGATTCTACATACGACACTCATCATAGCGTTCAAAATTCTTTACAAATTTGTGAATTTGAAACAAGTATTCGGAAAGTTTACTCAGATAACTATTTAGCTTTCTTGCATAGAAAGAGTTGAGAATGTTGGATACATTGGACTTCAACTTGCTAATTAGTTTCATGCATATCTGTTTTTAGTATTTGGATAATTGGGATGTAAGACAATTTTTACTTTCTGATGAATAAAGATACTTGGTATTTGTTATTCATTCATATAATAATTGTTATCCTATATTTGCATGTTTAATCCATGAATGATTCATCATTCTAAATATGTCCATTGTCGGTTAACAATATGGGAGTATTGTTACATAAGGCAAATGTGAGTGTTGGTTATATTTTGTGAATATATGGATGGTTCCCGCCAAACTCATATGTTACTCATAAGGGATGCGTATTGGACACCCTGGTATGTGCTTAAATACACATACCTTTTACCTTTAAAAACGAGCTAAAATAATCAAAAACGGACTTAAAATGCCA
>BQNB010076367.1:11272-31177 GCA_026074375.1 Tanacetum coccineum
TCTTTGTCCTCAAGGATTATTTGTATATTTCTATAAATACTTTGATATATTATATATACGTAAAATTGCTATCAACCAATTTTTGGCGCCGTTGCCTGCATGACTGCCTGATGGTGCTTATGCATTTTGTCATACAGGGTAAGTCTAAGCTGAAACTTACTTCTGTAAATAATTTTCTTCTAAAAATAATACAGTATAGTATTTTTGTATGATTTTTTGGCTTGCTAGAATGCACTAATGCGGAATCTCATTATCCTCAACTAGGTGTTCATGTGTCCGATTATAAGCCTTTGAAAGAGGTAGATTATCAGTAGCAACACTTTTACATTTTTAGCATTAGTAAAAACCTAACAACGTCCATTGTTAAAAACTGGAAGCACGTCGGTGTTTCTGCTAAGAAAAATTTAAACAAACTGCTGCGATATCTGTCTGTTAATGTTTTATTTTTGTGGTAATGTTGCAGGTTGCACTGAATTTGCAAAGATAATCCATTTTCAAACATTTTTATAGGTTTTATATGCTTATTCATATATAAATTTGAGCATTTCTCTTGGCAGCAGTGTAAGTATTTTACATTATTATTGCTTATTCTGAAATCTGGAATCGATATTGTATTTCATCTTAATGTATTTCACTGTTCTTTGTGATGAACAGACGCTGTCAAGCACCGGAGAAATCAAAAGCCAGAATAAGCGAAACGACTGATACGTGTCAAGATTAGAAGAAACCGCGAGCAATATCAAGAAAGCAAGGGAGTTAATCAAGAAAGGTTGTGAAGAATGTCCAATGTACGAAGATGTGTGGATTGAGGCATGTCGTCTAGAAAATCCAGATGAAGCCTAGGCTATGATAGCTAAGGGAGTTAAGGTGATTTTCTAAATTGGTTAAACTTTGGATGCAAGCTGCAAAACTTGAACACGATGACGCAATTAAAAGAAGGGATAATTCCATTTATGGCCCAAAATCCAAACCCAAAATGCAACCCTAAGCCCAAGAACATCTTTTTCCAAAACTGACCCCGGGCAACTTGGCTACTGGGCAACCATGGAAGAATTTGCCAAGTGTCTTATTTTTTATTATTAAAGGACAAAATGTGTAAGGTATATGTAACTTAATGCTTTTAGAGAAACCACTAGTTTTTGGGCAACTTTTGTATGGGCAACTTATACAACAGGGCAACCACTTTTATAATAGTTATTTGTACCTTGTAATCTCTAATTAATTTTAGTCAAATACACACTAAACAAAACAAAATACACACATCTTTCTTAACCGTAACAAAATACACACTTCTACCCAACACCATCCACGTCATGAACACCTTCTTGTTTATTACTCAAACCCAGAAACCTAATTACAACCTTTCTTAACCGTAACCCATCATCCTAATTACCGCCTTTATCGATCCACACCATGAACACCTTCTGGTTAACTCAAACCCAGAAACCCAATTACAATCTTTCTTAACCGTAACCCATCATTACAATTACCGCTTTAATCGATTCACCGGAACCTCCACCGCGTTTATCAGTCATTCTATGGTTAGATGTAACGACTTGTATGATGTAAAAATCGTTGTTAGGTCTAGTGTTAAATTGCTTAAAGAAATAAAAGATCTTCTGAAAAAGAATCCTACTCGACAGAGGTTATTTAGAAGAACTATATTTGGACCGTGGTTGGATATTTTGCCTCACGACAATGATAACCATTTGATGCATTACGTGTTGCATCACCAGGTATATGTCTCTAAAACTTCTCATGCATATCCCTCACTTATATTCCATATTGGCGATCATTGGTTACAGTTTGGCCGGAAAGAGTTTTGTTTAATGACTGGTTTTTGATTTGGTAAAGTGTCAGAAAAATATTCAAAATCTAGTCCTTTTTGCCAGCGTTTATTTCTAGAAAAAATTACCAAAAAAGGTGTGCTGAATTTAAAGTCGCTAGAACTTTTGGGAGTTTTTAGGCATACAGAAACATGGATAGGTTTGTCCGACATGGATGCGGTAAGGGTTTGTCTCCTACTTGTTGCTGAGTTAGTGTTTATGGGTAAGGAGGACAGGAATTGCATTCCTAGGCATTTAGTGTCATTGGTGGAGGATTTTGATTGTTGGAATGATTATCATTGGGGTGAATACATGTGGGTCAAATTTTATAAAAGGACGGTGAATGTTGCAGCTAAACATAGGGCGTTTCATTTGGATAAGAAGAAGCAAAATCCAGATTACTACCCCACATATAATCTATATGGTTTTCCTTTGGCTTTCAAGGTTAGTAATTTTTCATTTAGTAATTTTAATTTGTTTTGAATTCTATTTAATAATTATCTTTTGTTTCTTATAAATAGCAGCTAATATACTTGAATGGATCTTTTTAGATATGGATTTTGGAGAGTTATCCAAATAGCAGAAAATGGTGGTCGAAGAAGGATAACATGTTATCGCGTGCTTTTGCATGGTCAAATGTTACCAAGTTTGGAAAAAATGATTATAATGGTCTTCTTGGACCGGTAAACCCACAAACTACCTTGTTTTAGTTTATGTATATTTACTCATTAATATTTTGAATTGACAAGCCAGATGGGCATAATGATAACCAGATGGGCATAATGATACAGTCAAATAGTTCTGGTCATGAGATTCCTAATGTCGTGGTTGTGGTTGCTTGTATGGGAATTGACAAGCCAGATGGGCATAATGATAACCCAAACGCCAATGATAATGATGTCAACAAAGGAATTGACCCCATGGTTTGTATCAACATATATCTTATAATATTAGCAAATACAACTTATTTGTTTGTATAATGTTTTCACTCATCAGTTATATTGTATGAATTACAGTCAACTTGCTCTGGTCCTGATATGCATTTAGCCGAAGTTGTCGTTGTTGGTATGGAAATTAACAAGGGAGATGGGCATATTGATATCCCAACCACTAGTGATAATGATGTCAACCTAGCAAAATCTGTTTCTGTTAATGATCCCATGGTTCGTATCCACCTATATTGTAAATTTTTTTAAATACAATTTATTTCCTTGTATAATATGAAATACAATTTATTTCCTTGACAGCCCATTAGTGTTTCTCCTGATATGCTTTTCTCCTAATATGCTTAATGTCGAAGTTGCCATTTGTTCTAAATGATGGGGGATTTCAAAATGAAGTTTCGCCGAAGCTGAACACGAAGGAAAATGTTGTTTCTAACTAAAGAAGTCGGGGTTTAGTATCAAAAATATAATCCGGCGATAGTTTAAAAAACCATACGAAAATAATTATTTTACCGTTGTATAATGTTGTCACGAAGCAATTTAATTTTTTGAATTATAGTTGGACGTTCTAATTCAAGTTTGCCTGTAATGGTATGGGAAATATGACAAGGCAAATGTTATTTCTCAACTGAGCCTTCCACTTTGAACGCCCTAATAGAAGGGTTTGATTCCCAGAACAATAATCCGGGAATTGATTTCCTACAACATGATGATCATGTTGATTGTTCTGTTGCTAAACCGAATGACCATCCGACTGCTAATATTGGTGTTAAGCCCATTCATGTATGTGTGTATATATATATATATATATATATATATATATATATTATAAATATATATAATATAATTGAATTTTAAATCACAACTTCATGTTAAATATTATTATTTCTAACTCTTTAAGTTAATTATATCAGGAGAATGAATTTGCCGATGACTTCATGGATGTGTTGAATGATGAAGAGAGCCAACCTAAGTTTCTTCCTTTAAGAAAGAAATAAATGTGACTGAACAAGAGGAGAAACTGATTGATCTGTTAAGGTCATATATTATTTACTGGTTTTACTCGTAATGTATATTTTATCTATTTTTTCAATTAAATATAGTAATATATACTTTTGAAATAACAGCTCAAAGTAACAAGTTAGACTACATCCAATGTGGTTTACAATGATTAACACACCATTGCCTTAGCTAGTGTTTTTTTTTTGCCCAGCAAAAAAGAGAGAGAATCTGATAAACGAAAAACAACTATTTTATAAGGTCCAGCTAAAAAGAGAAAGAAGAGGCTGGCTATGACACTTGAATCCCCGTTTGGTCAACAACCACCTACTACTCCAATCCCACCTAAACGTATATCCAGGAGTGTCAACTGCGATTTCATTCTGCCCCCTGATTTTGAAGAGGTACAGTACATAATTCATTTCTAACTATTCCTTCTACAATATTAAAATTGTCTTACAAACATTGCTTAGCTAGTGTTTTGTGTGACGCTTCGATAAATCAAATGTAGTGGTTGATGCATTGAGTAGAAAGGGAGAGTGAAACTAAGACGAGTAAGAGCAATGTTCATGACTATCCAGTCAAATGTTAAGGATAAGATATTGGCTACTCCAAGTAAGACGTCCGAGGTAGAGAACGCGCCAGCAGAAATGCTGCGTGACCTGGACCAACAAATGGAAAAGAGGGCAGATGATGGTTAGTACTTTATGGATTAAATTGTTTAGTGAGTATGAGTATGAAATTCGCTACCATCCAGGAAGGAACGATGAAACCTAGACGTGTTTTTGAGCGATGGCTATGACCATTCAGTATGGAGTAAGAGAAATGATATTGGAAGCCCAAAGTGAGGCGTTCAAGCAAGAGAACGTACTCGCAGAAAGGCTACATGGTTTAGATCAACAGATGGAAAAGAAAGAAGACGATAGTTTGTATTTTATGGATCGTATTTAGGTTCCATTGGTAGGAAGTGAAATGGATGAGGCCCATGCATCAAGGTAGTTGGTACATCTGGGAGCTGATAAGAAGTACTATAACCTTGGAGACATGTATTGGTGGCCATGAATGGAGAAGGATATAGCTATCTATGTTAGCAAATTCGACGTTGATAAAAAGTTGAAGGCTGCAATGGTCAAAGACTTTCGGCTTTGCTGGCAACAATCCTGAGATACATGCATGAAAATGAGATATAATCACCATGGATTTATCACAAAATTTCTAAGGTCAACGTAGTGAGTATGATTTGATAGTTGTGATGGTCGATAAATGACAAAGTTAGGCGAATTTCTAGCTATACAATAAGATTTCAAGATTGTGAATTTGGCAAAGATTTATATTGATGAGATAAAGAGCCAAGGAAAGGAATTCTGGTGATGATTCAAGTCTATTGAGATGGATGAATTTACCTCGTGGTTTTGGCAGACGCTGCAAAAGTGTAGAGACACGTTTGATTTAAGTACTGGCTTAGGCATCCTCAATCATGATTGACAAAGTGAATGTGTTGATTTCAGAACTTTGTGAAGAATATAGATGAGGGCACGGGTTTTATTGATTTTGGTTGTAGTTATCATTCGAGCATTTGGTGTGCTCCGTTTGAAGCTTTGTATGGAATGAAATGTAGGTCGCCTGTTCTATGGGCAGAGATTGGAGAGAGTAGTTTGACTGGGCCTGAGTTAGTACTAGATAACGACATTAATGAAGGTATTATTGTAAAAGAAAAAGCTCAAGCGGCAAGAGATCTACAAAAGAGCAAATGCCGATAAAGACGTAAACTGTTAGAATTTGAGTGTGTGATAAGTACTATTAAGGTGTCCGCCTTGGAAGGTGCGAAGGTGGTTTTTTGAAAGAAGGGTAAGTTTCACCCAAATACAAGGACCATGCGAGATCCTTGAAAAGGAAAAAATGGGGGCCCCGTAGCTATCGGTTAAGATTGCTTGATGGTGGGGGGGGGGGGAGGGGGGGGGGTGGGGGGGTAGTTGAGTAGTGTGCATGACACATTCCACGTGTCAAATTTGAAGAAGTGTTTGGCGGATGCTAATTTACATGTGCCGTTGAATGAAATCAAAATCGACAAGCACTTTACGAGTTTGTTGAGGAACTCGTAGAGAATTATGGACCATGGATTGGAAATTTTGAAGAGTAGTGTAAGAAACCACTTGTGAAATTTAATTGGAATTCAAAGCGTGGTCCCGGGGTGTTCACTTTGGGAGCACGAAGACCATAAATGAAAGTCTAAGTACCTCCAGTTTTTGTTGATTCGTTGTTTTAATCCAGACTAGTTAAATCTCAGACGAGATTTCCTTAAGGAGGGGATAATGACCAACCTTGATTTTGATCAGGTTATTTAAACCTTTAGAAATGGCTAATAGTTTCTTTTTATTGTGTAAGTTGTTTGTGCTATGTGAAATTAATGTGGGACAAGTGAGTTAATTTATGTTGCATGTTATCATTTTGAGGTGATGGGCATCTCATTTTGAGTGCGTTTTTGAGTTTTGGTGTTAAGTATCCTATTCGTTCACGGTGTGGTGAAAAAGGATATGAAAGACCGTGTACAAGCATTGCTACGTCAATACTTGGTTTTAAAGATACAGTCATTATAGAAAGTGTGTGATATGAAGAAAGGAATAATGTGTTTTAAATATAGAAGATTTGTAGTAAACTTTCCATATATCGAAAATTAAAAGGAAATAAAAAGTTAATTTTTAGGAAAGTATATATAAGCTAAATGGTTTATCCAATTAGCTAGGTTTTTATAAAAATTTAAGGTATTAAAGGTAATTAATTAATTAAAAAAAATATTTTTTTATACATGAATAGTAAATACGAATTTTAGGAATAAAGAAGAAAAAGAAAAAGGAAACACTAATTTTAGTATAATTAGGATTCTAATATGGTAATTATCTAGATCCTTTTCCCCACACTATAAATACAAACCCATATACCTTTTTTTTATACACCGGTCGAATTCAAGAAAAAGAAAAAAAAGTTTTTTTATTCAAGATCAAGTTGATGGTTTAAGGTTCAAGAATCAAGGGTTTAAGGTACAAATCATCTTCTTGTTTAGTTTTAATCATTAATTCATGTAACAATTATTAAGATGGATAATTAGGGTTTTATAAAATCTGTAAATTAATATAATTAAACTAGTTAATAATGATTAGGGATGAATTATAAGCATGATGGTGTGTTCGGTTAGGTTTAGAATGCGTTAGAACTTGATTTGGGTTTGAGCAGAATTTAGGGCTGTGTTGTTTAGTGAATATCTAGAGGTTAGAAGCATGAATTGATGTGATTCCGGTATCTATGATATATCTCAGAGAGTCTAGTTTCCAGAACATCCGGTCTCGAAAGTTTTTAAGGTCGGAAAGTCATTCAAATGTTGGTCGCACCAAAAGTGGTTAAAACAGTAAATATGGGTCAGATTTAAGTCAGGTTACAGGGTGTAAAACCCATACTTAAAATTTGAATTACGATTAGCAAATCTACAAGAGTTTAGTTTTATGTGTCTATTAAAAATTACCCAAAGTAGAGCTTCTGATTTGGAGTCTAAGTATGGTTTTTAGGTCCAAACGTTTTAGTGTTCGTACAGATCCGAAACTGAGTAGTTAAAAGTTTGATTTTATTTTGGGCACTTAAGATGGGATATAAATTAGTGGAAAAATTATGGAGATAGTAAACTCATAATATTGAATGCGTGATTTTTGGTAAAATTTATAAAGGTCAGTAGGTCTGGTTTAGAAAATGGTATAGTGACACTAAAATTCTGCATTTTCGGGTAAATTGTTGAACATTGAAAAAGTGTGTAAACGAATTGGTAAATGTTGGGCATGGTGTCGGGGTGACCCATGAGGGTAAATAAACACATTAGATATCCATCATATGATTGTTACATGGGCTTAAGCATTTTGGCTTAGTCGCGTGTAACATGCGTTTGTTTGATTTTAGGAAAAAGAAAAACATTTTTTTTGATTATTTTTGAATTTATTATGAATTAAAAACTAATTTAATCTAATTAAATCTTAAAAAATAGCAAATTAAGTACTAAAAATTTGGAAAAATGATTTTTAAGCTTAGAAAAGTCTAAAATATTATAAAAGCAAAGAAAACTATTTTTAACTATTTTTATTTTTAAAATCCTATTTTTAAAATTTAAAATAAAAGCTCAAAAATGAAATTTAAGATCTAAAAAGTGTAAAAATGATTTTACTAGATGTAAACCTAAAGCTATTTTTTATAACATCTAAAACTATTTTTTTGTATTTTTCTGAAACTTTTTTCTATTTTTTATTGATTTTATAAAATTTTAACTTTCAAAAATTGATTAAAAATAAAATAAAAGCTAGAAAAATCTGAAAAATTCAGGATAAAACTTAAACACAAGCAGGAACACAAGAAAATTAAGAAAAACAAAAATGCTTAACGAATAAGCTCTCAAATGAGCTTATTAAGCTACGGCTTTTTAATAAAAAGGAAAATGAAAACGTGTATAAGTATTTAGTGGTGAGTTATATGAATGGATGAGCTAATGTAGCAAACTGGTTAAGTCGTGTGTGTTGTGTGTGGGAGGTCGTGGGTTCGAGTGTGAGCAACCCCTTTTTGCTATTTTTTTATTTTTTTTTACTTTTAAGAAAAACTAAATACTAGGAATTAAAAAGGACACTAAAATAAGCTACTTTAATAAAAGGGACTTAAGCTGAAACTAAGTTATAAGCTCGAAAACAGCTTATTAAAAAGCTGTTAACAGAAAGTGGAGGTTTGGGCTTATTTTCACTTAAACAACTATAATAAGCTCAAATTAAGCTCAATTTAAAAAAGAAAAAGTGTTCTAGAAAGCTTATGATGTGCTTAATCTATAAATGCAAAGAAATCTAAGCTAGAAGTACTTTTAAGCTACTGAAATTAAGCATGAATTAAGCAAACTCAGGAAATAAGCAAAATAGCACAAAATTCTTATTAGCTAAAAAGCTCAAAAAGCTAAACTAGACTCTAAAACTTTAAGGACTTATTAAACTACTTATAATCTATCTATATAAGCTATAAAATCTAGACTCATAAGCTAAATTAACAAATTAAGATCCTGAAATTCCTAAGTACTGTTTTTTTGGCTTTTGAGGTATTTTAGTGACTTTTGACAGCAAAACTTAACTAAGTAAATAAGCTAGAAAATAAGATAGATAACAAAATTCAAGACTTAAACTATATTAAGCTATAGCTATTCTAAGTCCTACTTTAATCTTAGAAACTAAAACCTACTTTCACTTAACTAAAACTAGGCTACAAGTGACAGCAGTACTAACTTTAAGTTAGTACTGGTGCACTTTGCACAAGTGCAATACCAAGAGTGCAGGCTACCTAAAGGATTCTATTGTACTAAAACTTACTCAAATAAAGTGTGTAAACTTAATTCAAGCTCAATCAAAAGCTTAAAGAGCTAGGATCAAAATGAAGTAACTGAAAACTAAGCTAGAGCTCCCCTGGTGCAGGAACTATGAGAATAAGCTCTAATCTTTTCATTTTCAAACTCTAACTTATGAAAACTACTTACCTAATGTTTTTAAGAGATACTAAAGCTGACTCAAATAATTTGCACAAGTCATTTTGACTTATTGAGGTCAAACTTTCTTGTGCCAAACACCCCTTATAGATTTTGACAGAAATGATTAAACTAAGATTGATGAATTCTAACTAATAAACCCTTAAAACCAGATAGTAACTAGCTTATATCAAACCTATTAAACACAATTTAACAACTAATTAAGCTAGAATCTATGATCAAAGACTATTAACTAATATTTTTGGTTTTTTAAGCTTTTAATGACAGAAATTTAAACTATAGATCTAATGGCTATGAATCTTAAAACAGATGAAAACTAATAACTATCTAACACAATAAGTTGACTAAAAGCACAAATAAGCAGATACAATAAGCTAATAAGCAATTAAGAAGAAACTAAATTAAGACTAATTAAGCTAAATGATGAAAGTGCAATGAAATTTAAGATAAACTTACTTGAACCTTTAGCTAAACAAAAGGACCAATAATGGCAGCTACAAGCTCCCTAGCTTATTAATAAGCTAGGGTATAAGTCCTTGGGATCTCTTCCAAGTTAAGATCCCCTTCCAAAAGCTCAATCCCAATGAATTCCATGATCAATGTGAGTTAACTGTTTTTAGGTTTAGGTAAGAGTAATTCTGAATTAAAATAAGCTCTATTTCAGCTTATAGACTGAAAGAGCTTAAAATGAGCTTATTAGCTTATTGAGACAATTTGGCTTATTAAGAGAACTTATGAAAAAGAAATTTGGAGAGATTAAGTAAAACTGAATTTCATTAAAAACTTGCTTACAATACTTTTAAAGGAAAATTACAATATTAAAACATCATTAAGCTAAAATTTAAGCTACAACTAAAACTTAAAACTATGTGTAAAAAAAACTAGATCTTCTTGTGTGTGTAGAGTGAGGCTCTATTTATAGCCGTTTGGTGAAGCTTCCAGACCCTCTTGCCTTGCCCACGCTCCTCTTAATCTCAACCAATCATTTCTTCAATCATTTGAGCTTCTATTGTGGCCGTTGGATTGATTTGTGGACACCTGAGGATTGCCAGCATGTCATTCTCTTTTGGATGTCATTGTGCTTCTTTTGTGAGTGTTTTAGCACAAAAACCCACATTCCATTGTGCTTTCACCATTATTGACGTGGCATGAGCTTGAGAGTTAATGAATGACTATTGATTTGACCTCTTTGACCCTGCCATTGTACTTGCGAGCTCTTGAATTGACTTCCTTGCCCATCAATTTTCATTTGCCCTTTGTTTTACCATGGGGGTGAAAGGGGGGACGACGGGTGAATAGTAAATGGGTTTCGCGCCCAATTTTCGACAGTTAAAACTGTTATAGTTTGAAGAATTTACAATTCTAGCCCCTCTCTTCCTTTTCTTCTTTTCTAGTTATAAATAACTTTAGAAAATTGCAAGATCAGTCCTTGTGGTTTATAAAAAGAAACATGGGTTAAGGATTTAGGCTTATGAATCCGGGCAAGGCCCATTTGGGGTATTTCAGGCCCAATAAGGATTCCTGGGCCCAATAAGGGAGGAGGGGACATTTTTGGACTTTTGTGAGAGTTGAGGGACCAAAGTGAATCATTTTGAGGATTTGTCCTTTTGTGTTTGACTTAGTTTGACTATCTTTGACTGACTTTGACTTTTCTGGCTTTGGCTTTGTACTCTTCTGATTCTCGTGTCCGTGCTTGCTTGATTTTGACTGTTTTCTTGTGATTTTTGATATATCCGTACCTGCACACACAAAACACAAATACAAGCATATTTTTGCTATTTTTGGATGTTTTGGGTTTAATTGGGTTATTTTAAGTACAAATGGATATGTGTATTCTACACTTATCAAAATTCCCCAAACTAAACAATTGAGTGTCCTCACGCAATATCACATGCAAGTAAGTGTTAGAATTACTGATGAAGGAGAAGTTGTATGCTAAGGTTACTAGTGTGAGGCAGTGAAGAATTGAGAAGTACCTACGACACCATCTGAGATATGATTATTCTTAGGATTGGCAGGTTACTTACCTACGTTTCATCACAAACTTTTCTAAGATTGTTAAACCCCTTACTTCCCTAACCGATATGAATTAGAAGTATGAGTAAGGCGCAGAACGAGAAGAAGCTTTCTAGACATTGAAGAATGATTTGTATGACGCTTTGATAAATCAAATGTAGTGGTTGATGCGTTGAGTAGAAAGGGAGAGTGAAACTAAGACGAGTAAGAGCAATGTTCATGACTATCCAGTCAAATGTTAAGGACAAGATATTGGCTACTCCAAGTGAGACGTCCAAGGTAGAGAACGCGCCAGCAGAAATGCTGCGTGACCTGGACCAACAAATGGAAAAGAGGGCAGATGATGGTTAGTACTTTATGGATTAAATTGTATAGTGAGTATGAGTATGAAATTCGCTACCATCCAGGTAAGGCAAATGTGGTGACTGATGCGTTAAGTAGGAAGGAACGAGTGAAACCTAGACGTGTTCGAGCGATGGCTATGACCATTCAGTATGGAGTAAGAGGAATGATACTGGCAGCCCAAAGTGAGGCGTTCAAGCAAGAGAACGCACTCGCAGAAAGGCTACATGGTTTAGATCAACAGATGGAAAGGAAAGAAGACGAGACTTTATATTTTATGGATCATATTTAGGTTCCATTGGTAGGAAGTGAAATGGATGAGGCCCATGCATCAAGGTAGTTGGTACATCCGGGAGCGGATAAGACATACTATAACCTTGGAGACATGTATTGGTGGCCATGAATAGAGAAGGATATAGCTATCTATGTTAGAAAATTTCAGACTTGTTTAAGAGGTGAAGGCTGCAATGTCAAAGACTTTTGGCTTGCTGCAACAACCTAAGATACTTGCATGAAAATGAGATAGAATCACCATGGATTTTATCACTAAATTTCCAAGGTCAAAGTAGTGAGTATGATGTGATTTGGGTGATGGTCGATAGACTGACCAAGTTAGCTCAATTTCTAGCTATACAAAAAGATTTCTAGATGTGAAGTTGGCAAAGATTTATATTGATGAGATAAGAGCAAGAAATGGAATTCTAGTGATGATCAACTCAGATTGAGATGGATGATTTACCTCGTGGTTTTGGCAGACGCTGCAGAAAGTGTTAAAGACACGATTGGATTTGAGTACTACTTAGCATCCTCAAGCAGATAGACAAAGTGAACATATGATTCAGACTTTGGGAAGATATAATGAGGGCATGTGTTATTGATTTTGGTTGTAGTTATCATTCGAGCATTTGGTGTGCTCCGTTTGAAGCTTTGTATGGAATGAAATGTAGGTCACCTGTTTTATGGGCAGTGATTGGAGAGAGTAGTTTTACTGGGCCTGAGTTAGTACTAGATACGACAGATAAGGTAGTATTGATAAAAGAAAAGCTTAAAGCTGCAAGAGATCGTCAAAAGAGCTATGCGGATAAGAGACGTAAACCGTTAGAGTTTGAGGTGGGTGATAGAGTACTATTGAAGGTGTCGCCTTGGAAGGGCGTAGTGCGTTTTTGAAAGAAGGGTTAGTTGGCACCCAGATACATAGGACCATTCGAGATCCTTGAAAGGATTGGCCCCGTAGCTTATCGGTTAAGATTGCCTGAGGAGTTGAGTAGTGTGCATGACACATTCCACGTGTCAAATTTGAAGAAGTGTTTGGCGGATGCTAATTTGCATGTTCCGTTGAATGAAATCAAAATCGATAAGACTTTACGTTTTGTTTAGGAACTCATAGAGATTATGGACCGTGAGATTAGGAATTTGAAGCGTAGTAAGATAGCACTTGTTAAAGTTCATTGGAATTCAAAGCGTGGTCCCGAGTTCACTTGGGAGCGCGAAGACCATAAGAAGTCTAAGTATCCTTAGTTATTTGTTGATCGTGCAGTTGAATCGGCTAGTTAAATCTCAGGACGAGATTTCCTTAAGGATGGGATAATGTGACAACCGTGATTTGAGCAGGTTAGTTTAAACCTTTAGAAATGTCTAAGAGTTCATTTTTATGTGTGTAAGTGTTGTGTTATGTGAATTTATGTGGGCTAAGTGAGTTAATTATGTGCTTGATATCATTTTGAGGTGTATGGGCATCTCATTTTGAGTGTGTTTGAGTTTGGTGTTAAGTATTCCATTCGTTCACGTGTGGTGATAATGGATATGAAAGACGTGTGCATGCATTGCTACGTCAATACTTGGTTTTAAGGATTAAGCGTTTATAGAAAGTGTGTGATATGGGAAAGGAATAATGTGGTTTAAATATGGAAGTTGGCAGTAAACTTTCCATATATAGAAAGTGAATTTAGAAATGAAAAGTTATTTTTAGAAAGTAGTTTATAAGCAAAATGGTTTACCAAATTAGCTTAGGTTTTTATAAAAACTTAAGGTATTGAAGGTAATTAATTAACTAATAAAAGATAAAAAAAATATTTTTTTATACATGAATAGTAAATACGAATTTGTATAGGAAAATATATAAAAAAATTAATTAATTAAAAAGGGAGGTGATTGGATCGGTTTAAAGAAAGAAAAAGAAAAAAAGGAAACAAATCTGATTGCAATTAGGATTCTAGGTAGTATAAATATAAGATAAATAAATTCCTAAATCACTTTTTCTCTCCTCTTTTTCCCTATGATTGATCGAAGCTCCAAGAGAAGAAAAAAAAGGTTTTTTTTTAATCAAGAACGAGTTGGTGATTAAGTGATTCAAGAATCAAGGTTTAGGTATGTTTCAATTAAGTTTTTGTTTAGTTTTCTTTAAATCGTGTAACAATTATTAAGATGGATAATTAGGGTTTTATAAAATCTATAAATTAATATAATTAAACTAGTTAATAATGATTAGGGATGAATTATAAGCATCATGATGTATTCAGTTAGGTTTAGAATGCATTCGAACTTGATTTAGGTTTGAGCAGAATTTAGGGCTGTGTTGTTTCGTGAATATCTAGAGGTTAGAAGCATGAACTGATGTGATTCCGGTGCCTATTATGTAGCTCAAAGAGTCTAGTTTCCAGAACATCCGGCCTCTAAAGTTTTTAAGGTTGGGAAGTCATTCAAATGCTTGTTACAAGAAAAGTTGTCAAAGCAGTAAATTCAGGTCAGATTTTGGACAGATTACAAGGTGTAAAACCCCCACATAAAATTCAAATTAGGATTAGCCAACCTACATGAGTTTAGTTCTATGTGTCTGTTAAAAAACCTACAAAGGAGAGCTTCTGATTTGGAGTCTAAGTATGGTTTTTAGGTCCAAACTTTTTAGTGTTTGTTCAGATCCAAAACTGAGTAGTTAAAAGTTTGATTTTATTTGGGGCACTTAAGAGAGGAAATAAATTAGTAGAAAAATCTTGGAGATAATAAACTCATGATATCGAACCTGTGATTTTTTGTAAAATTTACAAAGGTCAGTAGGTGTGGTTTAGATAATAGTAAAGTGACACTAAAATTCTGTGTTTTCGGGTAAATTGTTGAACACTGAAAAAAGTGTGTAAACGAATTGGTAAATGTTGGGCATGGTGTCGGGGTGACCCATGAGGGTAAATAAACACCTTAGACATCCATCATATGATTGTTACATGGGCATAAGCATTTGGCTTGGTCGCGTGTAACACGTGTTTGTTTTGGCAGTGCTGCAGTAGAGGAAATGGATTTATACACATGAGTCATTAACTTTCACATGACTACGAGTTGCTTGTGAGGTAATTTCCAAGTGAAGATGATTGAAAGATGATATGATGCTCGGTCAGATTGTGTAGTGCTCAGAACGCTTCAGGTTGCTGGGAAATGCAATGACGACAGCGATGGCTATTACTGGGCTTGACTTTTTCCCTTTGTCAAGGGTGAAGAGTTTGGATTTGCCTAGTGGTATTTTATATATATACCGTCAACGAATCAGCTACCAAGGGTTTACTAGATAAAGCAAAGGGAAATGTACTTGGTATGGAGATCGTCAAGAGTGGTAATACTCTAAGGGTGTCACAGTCTAGGTTTTACAACGGGAAGTTGGTACAGACTTTGTTGGAGTGACACTCCATACTGTCGTTGGAGGGTAGTCTATCAGGGGATTGTGATGTGGAAAAGAATGGTAAGTGGTCATGTATATATGCGGTTGGAAGCCAGGAGTATCAGGTGGTCTGCACGAGACCTGACATAGCATCGGCCGGTGTGGATATGTCGGATGGGTTTGATCGTGGTTTACAGACAAACGTACAGGTTTTTATGGATTTTGACTACGCCATGAGTAGATCAATCACAGTGTACGGGTTGATGATACTGGGATGTGCAGGAAGCTTGAAAGCTAATTTGCAGCACATGGAGGCTTTGTCAATAACTGAAGCGGGATATATGACGTTTACTGAGGCTTGGAAGAAGGAAATATGGCTAAAGGGACTTTTGGCAGAGTCAGGATATGAGCTAAGTTTAGTAGCAGGAATTGCTACTGGTGCCTTGGTAAAAGGCGGTTCCCGGTCTGAGGTTCCAGCACAGGTCGAAGGTGCTGCGTATCGGTATTGACTAATAGTGATACTAAGGTGGAAATTGTTAGATATAGTATTCACTTTAGTCAATAGGTTAGGGGGTTTAGTGTAAATTTAGCTCTAATTATAGCCATATTAAGGTTGTTGGGTTTCTCTACGGCCCAAGCCCATCCTCCCCCTCATCTCTATAAAAGGAGGTGAGGGGGAGGGTTTTGTACTTCATTCTTTTCCTTACTCAATAAACATATAATATTGAGGGTTATATTCTTGTGCATCCTTTTCTTTTCTGTCATACATAATCTGCTGGGGTGTGTTCGTCTTCAAGATCGGATTTATTCCGCACTAGTAACCAGGTTGTAGGGTGATCGAATCCTACAAGTGGTATCAAGAGCTCAGGTTTGCGGGTTCTCTGGTTAACTAGGATCGATCAAGAAGAGGTCATTGTTGTTTATTTTTTCTGGAAGGAACAGAGTGATACTATTCTGTTTGGCTATAAAGGTTCTCGACAACAAAAGTTCTTGGTGTTTAGGTTTTTTTGACGTCAAGAACAGCAGGTATGCGACAGTGTAAAGGTTCTTGAGTTCTTCGATTGGCATGTGGGTCCGTGACAAGGTGTAGTAAGACTTAAGGTAGTTTCCGCACGATGTACTGTTGGTCTTTGATTCGGTGTTGTGAGGTATATATCACAAGGTTTATCAGAAGTAACAAAGTCGGAGAATAAGTCCAAGACTTTTCGAGTTGTCAAGGTTTTCTTAGTTTATAAAGAAATGTTTTGGCAAAAATAAAATACGACAAGTTTTACTACGAAAGAAGCGTATGTTACTTTCTTTGACTCAAGGGTTGTCGAAATGTTGTTAGACGGATTTAATGCCCAATGGGTTCGATCTATATGTGAAGTTAAGAAAAGGGTTTTATGTTTTTTGAAGGGTATCTTGCTTTGATCGACTTCTACAGAAGGATAATTCTTTATGGTTATATCCATAAATAAGGGTTTTTTACAAAAACGGGTTACTTTGACTAGATTCGACTTTGTGTAGGTAAATTCACAAAAGGTTAAACGTTAGCAAAAGGGTTAAAAAGAATGGCTAGTATGAAACAAGGTTAAACATCGAAAAGCTCGATGGCGGAATATTTTTTCAAAAGCATAGGAGGTTTCAAAACAAGTTGGGGTTCATACAAACTTGGTCCTGGTGTCGAAACAGGAGTCCATAGAGTACAGGTTGATAAAGGTGTTTGGTTTGAGGTGGAACTGCAGGGAGCTCAAGGGGATCATGAAATGCTAAGGTTTTTCCAGTTTATAACGATGATACTGGCAGTGGCTCAAAAGATGGTTGAGGATAAGCAAACCAGAAGAAAGACAAACACAAACTGCTTGTAAAGAGCAGGAAAAAGGAATTATCAACGGGTGGAGATCAAGGCGACGGTAATGTTCTTGATTCTTGTAATCAGAGGTCTATACAACAATGTACAAAGAGTGAAGTCGCCAAACATTTGGGTGTTGCAGACACTCTTGGCTAAGGTACGTGTTTTCCCTGATCAGTTTGATGGTCTGTCCAAGTTCTTTGGGCAAGGATACAACTCGATTTCTTAGCATATTCTATTTAGTGAACAAGGGCACATCATCAACAGCGCTGTATTTAAAACACCTATAGATATGTTAGGTTTTTTGGTTGGCTTGCTAGTATTAAGTAAGGGATACTTGAACCGGTTAAGGTCAAGTGCATATTCTTAGGATACCATAAAGGTATAGTGGGTAATAAAGCTTTGAAGGTTAGATGACGTTACTTCAAAGGTAGTGCTTTACAAGAATATGGGTTTCAATGAAAGAAGAAAACTTTCATTGGTTCTGGTGTAGGTACGGGTTCAATGCATAGTGGTTGCAAGGAGATGAGTTTGAGGTGGAACCACAAGACGGTCATACATTTCAGGTGGAACCTTATGGGAATGTCGGTCATGTAGTTGGTTCACAGGAAGTACAAACTCAGGATTTGATATTAGATTTAATTTTAGGATTTCCCTATAACTAATTTTTGTTTCCCGTAGTTTTTTAAGATCCCCATTTCCTTTGCTTGTTTTCCCGTAGAATAAATTAAGTTTTATTTAATTAATTTTAAGTTGTAATTATATCAGTGTTTCCATCATATATTCTTCATCATTCAATTTCTCATCAAACCAGGATAACTTTCAATTGCAGCCTCATTGGGACATACGACCCGGGAATATCTCTTCCGGAATCTTTTTATCATTGATTCTTATATATTTTATTTCTAAGTAGGTCTTGACTTTTTCCCTTTGTCAAGGGTGAAGAGTTTGGATTTGCCTAGTGGTATTTTATATATATACCGTCAACGAATCAGCTACCAAGGGTTTACTAGATAAAGCAAAGGGAAATGTACTTGGTATGGAGATCGTCAGAGATCAGAGTGGTAATACTCTAAGGGTGTCACAGTCTAGGTTTTACAACGGGAAGTTGGTACAGACTTTGTTGGAAGGACACTCCATACTATCGCTTGAGGGTAGTCTATCAGGGGACTGTGATGTGGAAAAGAATGGTAAGTGGTCATGGATATATGCAGTTGGAAGCTAGGAGAATCAGATGGTCTGCACGAGACTTGACATAACATCTGCAGATGTGGGTATGTTGGATAAGTTTGATCATGGATTACAAACAGATGTACAAGTTTTTGTGGATTTTGACTACGCCATGGGAAGATCGATCACTGTCATGGGTAGATAAATCAAAGGGGTACGGTTTGATGATATCAGGATGTGCAGGAAGCTTGAAGTCTAATTTGCAGCACATGGAGGCTATGTCAACAACTGAAGCGGGATATATGACGTTTACTGAGGCTTGGAAGAAGGAAATATGGCTAAAAGGACTCTTGACATAGTCAAGATATGAGCTAAGGTTAGTAGCAGGTATTGCTACTAGTGCCTTGGTAAAAGGCGGTTCCCGGTCTGAGGTTCCAGCACAAGTCAAAGTTGCTACGTATCGGTATTGACTAATAGTGATACTAAGGTGGAAATTATTAGATATAGTATTCACTTTGGTTAACAGGTTAGGGGGTTTAGTGTCAAGTTAGCTCTAATTATAGCCATATTAGGTTGTTGGGTTTCTCTATGGCCCAAGACCATCTTCCCCCCCATCTTTATAAAAGGAGGTGAAGGGGGATGGGTTTTATACATTATTTTTCCAACCTATTTGTTCTCCCCCTCATCTCTATAAAAGGAGGTGAGATGGGGGGGGAGAGGTTTTTGTACTTCATTCTTTTCTTTACTCAATAAACATGTAATATTGAGGGTTATATTCTTATGCATCTTTTCTTTCTTTTCTGTGATACATAATCTGCTGGGGTGAGTTCGTCTTCAAGATCGGATTTATTCCGCACTAGTAACCAGGTTGTACGATGATCGAATCCTACACTCAAAATGTATACATTATAAGTTTATCTTACACGTCTTAAGTATAATTTGAATTCATGATTGTTTAGTTAGAGAAATTTTTACACAACATGTGGTACATTGGGACACAAACTCATTGAGTTTAGTTATTGTACGTACCGCTTTACTAACACTTCAAAAATACGAGTTTGTTTCAAAGTGGTTGAAAACCGAGGTTGATTGCGAATGTTTCATATTTTTGGTCCAACAAGTAAAACTATTTAAGATACGTAAAGTTGTTTGTCTTTTGATCAATATGAATACATATTAAAAAAATAAAAAATAACCTCGTGCGTGCACGAAGATTATAACTAGTTTCTCCAAAAAAAGATTTACAACTTCCTACTTTTTATGAAATCACCCTAAAATCCCAAGGCTCATTGTTCAACTCACCCCGGAAAGTTAAACATGGATAACTCAAACATAGTAAACAACACATAAAAAATACAACATAGAAAGGACATCATAAATCCTTAGGCTGTGTTTGGTAACAAGCATTTTGGAGCGTTTAGGAGCGGCAAGCGGTAAGCATTTTAGATGAAAAGCTTGTTTGGCAAACCTCAACAAGCGTTTGAATATTGTTTAACCGCTCCAATCTCAAATGCTTTTTGTAGAAGCATTTCAGAACTGCTCCAAGCATTTGTTATAAAATTACATTTATACCCACA
>BQNB010076368.1:4072-31177 GCA_026074375.1 Tanacetum coccineum
GATAAAGAACCGGTCAAGCACTTATGTAAGGAAAACATATTAACCAAGTTTATTTAATAAAATGTATGAATTGCCTATGTGTGCAATGATTATACTACTTACATTGGTGGTATATCATTCCTAAGTTAGGTGGTACTTCTCAACTCTAAGTTTATATTATGGTTAATCACGTCACAATCAACCAAACCCGCATAAAGTTCACACAATAATCTATCTAGGTAACAATATTGAAACCTAGCTCATCGAGGCTTTACCAACTTATGCCTAATGGTTACCTATATACTAGTAGTATACAATCTACTTACAACCCAAGGAAACGAAATGTTATTTGTAATCCTAAGTTACCTTAGTCTACCATTCACTTAACCAAGAGTAGAAACAATATTTTATTTGTAGTCCTATTGCTCGAGCTATATAGATAAGCTGTATGTAGTATCTATCCCAGACTTTAGCCCACGCCCAAATAACAATTAAGTTACATCCCTTTATTTGAATCCTAGATCCAGTTGAATGATAAATGAAAACAAAATCGAGCCATAAATGGATATGAAGAGATAAACATAATCAACACGCAACAAAAGAGTAAAAAATCGATATAAACAAATCAAAACATTAAATTAACATACACATGGCTAATGCCTACAGGTATTAGCCTAGAATCTCAGTAACAATACACAGTATCATATTTAAATGATTAAAGTAAAGTTAAATAAGAAAACGATACGCTAACCAAATGCTTATAGCGGAGTATAATAATTACAATAGTTTTCCTATCGAATGAACACTTACAGGACCTTCTTGGCAACTAAAATCGTCTAAGAATTGTACTTGGTGGTTAAAATCCCTCTAAAATGGAATGTTAGGTTTTTTATTTATAGTACTAAAATTTGATCGGTATGCCATATTGATGAAGTCCAATACGGCATATTAAGGGTGTTTAATGTGGGCTCCATGATTATTATATTCTAGAATACTCATTAACCTCCTCCTAATATGACGTATAAATGCTACTGGATACGGCGTATTGGGTCTTCCCATCATGGATATCTTTGTGAAGTTAGGGCACGCATACGCCGTATTTCATAGGTAAATATGATGTATACAGAGTAAAATTAGCTTGTCTGAAGGTTGACCAAAGTTTCATATACGGCACATCTGCTGATGTGGATATGGCGTATTCTTCAAAGTCAGGAAATGGTCTTAAATTCGTCTAAGTCTTGGGATACGGCGTATCTGTCTAGAATGATACAGCGTATCAATGTTAGTATCAACAGACTTTCTTTAACTTCTTTTATGCTTAAAACACGCTCTTTTCTCTAAGTTTCACCAAATGCTCGATAATAACTCAGATTAATAAAGATAAGCAATTAAGTATCAAATCTTACATAAAATAATATAGATGAGATAAATGATGCTAATAATTAGACGTTATTTAATGCCATCAAATATCCCCCACTTAAATCCTACTTGTCCTCAAGTAGACTTTAGATTTAACCTATGAAAACGTATCCTAAACGAATGTCTAGGATTTTTTGTTTAAGCAATTTTATTCAATTACTAGTGCACAACCAAACACCTCACGAAATAGGAAATGAAATCACTCAAATCACTCAACTAATCTTGGTGGTAACATTTAGTAGTTCGCTCAATTGCTTGGTCGTGATGAGTATTCTATCATAAGCTTGGCAAGGATACACATCTCCACCACTAAAGCTAAGGAATAACAAGTGTAAAAAGGTAAATTGGTTGAATATGATAAAGATTAAGGGTTGATCATTCTTTTTTATCTCTATCGGTAACAATATTCCAGAAAAGGCGATAAAACCACAAATGCACGCCCAAATCCATGACCGCGACACTTGTGATTGCTCAAATCCTTAACTCGAATAAGCTAAAGAATATGATTAAATAATCTTCACCAATAGTACTACGCCAACAAGGGCGACAAAACCACACATACACATCCAAATCCATGAATGAGACACATGCAATTGCTCAAATCCTTCATTCGAGTAAAACCAAAGGTTAGGATGAAGAATGACATATGGTATGGATTAGGCATGGGAAACATATATAATTGGTGTAAAGTAAAATAACAAAACAAATAGATTAATTCCAATCAAATAAAGAACAATGTTGCTAGCCACTTTCCTGACCATACCTTGAAAAAGACACAAATCACTGACTAACTCACGCTTTAACACTGGAAACACACGCTTTGTTTGGTAGACACGAATTAGACTCAAAGATGTCTTAATCATCCATAAGAACAAACCTATTTGGCGTTCCCATAACAGCCAACTCCCATTCATCCATAATATAGTACAACAATTATGGCGATATCTACCACTTAATAAAAAAATACATAGTTGGTTCATTTTGTAACCAACTTACAATAATACTCTACATCGTTGGTTTATAATACGTGCCAACGAATAATTGATTATCTCATAAATACTAAAATTTGTTAAGTTTAAATGAACCGATTATCTCACAATCCTTACTTTTTTCCTCTCTTTTTGTATTTTTGTATTTTTTTTGTTTTTTTGTATTTTTTGATTTTTTTCATAAACAACTAGAAAATGAATAATGGTGTAAAATTTCACCACTTCATGATAATAATTCCATAACACTCATAAACCAGGAATAAAAATAATAGTGAAAGTAGTAAAACACACGAACAATAAAAGAAACTACTTTCACATTTCCATTGCAATATGCAATTCCTGACCTAACCAAAGATAAGAAATATGCACACGAACACAGGAAGTACACACTTTTACACTAAAGCAACTAACAACCAATCAAGGACTTTAATCTACAGGGTATGCTAAGGTGTAAAGGTGTAACGAAACATATTTTAGTGGTGTAAGAAATGAAAGGAATGGCTCTGAAGGTTTTTCTAGGGGTATCTTACTCAAAAAAATGAGAGTAACAAAAGGGTTTAATACGGGGATTAACTAATCAGTGTGGTTGGCTAATATCACATAATGTTTGTCAACGAAATAAGCTATTTGGTTTAATCCTAGAAATTTACCAATCTAAACAAGTCACTCTAATTATAAAAATAATATTCATTATGGTGGTCTCAAATAGTGTACCAAGCCGCTTTGATTGGTACGTACAGTTGATTATATCTCCCATTTTTTGAAAATTCACTAGTTAATAACAATTTCCTGTCTAATTTTAATAAGCTCCGTCGATTTTTATATATGATCGTTTTATATTTTGTTTATAATACTTTCATTTGATTATCTTGATATATAAATCTTTAACCGAGTTTTAAACCACAACAAGTTGCATACTAATGTTTATAATGTACGAGTATTGAAGAATGATGATCTAAGAATCCAAGGTTCCACCTTTTAGATAATATTGAAAATCTCATTTTAAATGTTCAAATCACCTTGTTTTAAATGATTATTCATGTCTTATGTTTGTTTTGGTTCATTAAATGGCATTTTTGTTAATTTAAATGATTCTTTGAAAACTCACACTTTTTCAATTAGGTTCGAATAGTGGTTGGACATCTGAGGAGCTCTAAAGCATAAGGAATTCAAGAACCATTCTTTATTAGTGTCTTCATTGAGTTTTCAATAGCATCTTTAGTATCCTTTACATATTGCTAACAACTATATTCACGAGTTATCTCGAATGTAAAATAGTGATGAATGTAGATAACTAGATATGGTGTTATATGCACATAACAACGAAAACATGTATGATGTTCTTGTTGGAATATGTCCAAGCATAAATTAATATATGTCCGGGATTAATTATTCGAGCCTTACTGGGGACGCACGCAATTTGATACGGAAACAATTTAAAGAATATATTAAATGATATTATTTATGTGATAAGCATAACTTTGGTTAATAGTTAAGTAAAATATTTAATGAGTTATTATATGGCATTTTAAGGAAAAAAGAAAGTAATGGGTTTTTCCTTATTAATTGGTCTATCCCTATTAAGGACGGTGAGAGTCGGTTTCCTTGTCTAGGGGGGGAAACTAAATGAATTTTGCTTTAATAGCGGTTAAAGGATTCATTGTTGAGTGCCTTAAAAAAAAGATAATCCTAAATCTATCTCCATCTATTTTTGTTTTTATCGACCAAAATCAAAAAGGTTTTCGGTTTTGTGTTGGTTTCGATCCGGGTGGAAAAACACACAAGGGTTTTCAATCGTTGATTTCTACGAGATACGTTGGTGGTTTTATTGCTTTATCACTATTGGTATAGCATACTTTATTGTTTGCTAAGAACCTATTGTGTGTGTTGAAGTAGAGGGATTATACTTTGATCCTAGTGGTTACGCGTTGGGTTATACATTAGCGTTTTTTCCATGAACGGTGTTTGTAACGTTTATTGCTAAAAGGTACGCATTCTATATCTTGTTAATTATGAATTCTATGGGTTTACTTTCGCTGCATTCTCGTGTATTGGTTAATTAGATTAGAATCAACAGTGACATCACGAGCCAACGTTGTAGTATTTGTATTCCAAGAAAAAAATTGACAACATTCAGGCGTCTTGATTAATTTTAAGCCCTTTGGGCGTTTTTATGCATAAAGATTCATAAATTAATTAGACGAATCTTTATGCATAAAATCTTTATGTATAAGTTACAATCTTTATTGATTATAAAATTAATTAGACGAATTCTAGGTTGTATGGAATTTTATATGATTTAAAAACTTGATGGGTTAATTGTTAATGATCGGTTTTATCACTCTTTATTATTTGTTAATTGCTGGTGTCCTATGATAAATCCATGCAAATGATCAATGATCGATATTGATATAATATTGGTAATTGTAATGGTTTTATGCAATTTGATGAACAAGAATTAAAAAACTATAGACCATTAAATTTTAATTGGTAAGGTCTAGTTTTTAAAGTAGGGAAGACCTTTAGCTAAGTTTATGGGCTAAAAGTTGACTGTTTAATTTTATGTAGTATATACTTGTATATGGCTTTCGCAATCGATTATATCGATGTATGTGGCCGGAATCATTGGATGATGTAGCCTTATATGAATATATACATGTTTTAATTATAATAATAGGATCATAATTGATATTTGCTAACTTAATTGTTTAGTGTGGTTATTTTGTTTATTGTTATGTGAATTAGTTTTATGTTTATATTGTTTTTATTTTAAGTATTGGACTTGTGAGAAAATAAAAGGGTTTTTCGAAAATAAATATAAACATGATTAATTATTATGAAATCAGATTTATTATGGACTATTTATAGTTCATAATGTGTTTTCAAAATTAAAGTTTTATTATGAGTGGTTAAAACTGGACGCTATGGACTCATGGGAAGTACGGCTCATCCACTAGAACAAACTATAAGAGAAGTTTAAGGAGGATTTTCCTAAAGATTTCAGGTTTTTAATAAGCTTCGCGCTGACCTGTTTCTCCGCTTCTTTGTGCGTTCGATTGGAGTTACCGTGAACCATGGTATGTCACTACAGTGTCATTATTTGACCATTCTTTAATCTTTAAGTTTGAAAACACGTTGAATCGTCAATTTTAAAAGGTAACACTATTTATACATTAGATGTATAGAAAATATATGATACCATAATAAATAACTTAATTGAGTAAAGTTTTTATTAAAATTTATGATACGAAGATGTATGCATGCTTCTTCGTACATATTTGACATGTCAAATAAAATACCCTTTTTAAATTTAAGTTGTTGCCATCCAATTGTAAAACACTTGCAGTTGCCTTTTTACTATGCGTGAGACGTATGTAGATTGCAATCCCAAGGTGATTATACACTTTTTCGTGAGACGTTAGTGTTACATAATCACAGTTTTTGATTGGACAACTTAATCGAGGTAAGCGGGTGAGACCTTATGCTCGAGGCAAAAGATGGGATGAAACATGCTTATGTATATTTTTTGTAATAAGTAAGATCCCATATGTTCTAGGATAATGCACTGGTGGCAATTATTTGATCTGTCCAATTACCTTTGAATACACCATTGCTAGCAGATCAACTGATGTGATGGTGGTATGTCAAGTTGGGTCCTAGGCCTTAGAGAATTAATTGTTTATATGTTTAAACATGGGTAGTTAATTTTCTTCAAGGAGTATTATCGAAAATACTAATTCTTGAACTTTAACTATGTTTTGTAGATGGCATTACCTGTTCAAAACATAAACCATTCGGCTTTCAGGTCGATGTTTGAAAGAGAAACTTTCTGGAACTAATTTCAATGACTGGCTTCGTCGACTTAAGTTAGTCTTGAGAGTCGAAAAGAAGCTGTTTGTCATTGAAAGTTTACCCACTGATCCTGCAGTAATTTCCGAAGCAAATGTGGCTTACAGAGTGGAAGCTTTATATGTGCTAATAATGAGGTGATTGTCTTATGCGTGGGAGTATGACCCTGAATTCATAGACAATTTGAAAATTATTCACCTTATGATATGCTTCAGGAGCTTAAATCCATGTTTGAGAAACAAGCTAGAGTGGAGAGGTTTGACCTAATCTAAACTTTCCATGCTTGTAAACAAGAGGAGGGAAAACCAGTAGGTCAATATGTACTTAAGATGAAGGGATATGTTGAGCAACTGGAACGTCTTGGTTATGTGCTACCACAGGATCTTAGTGTTGGCTTGATTCTTAATGGCCTCACTAGTGATTTTGTGGTTTTGTGAGTAATTTACAATATGATAACTGGGGAGACAATTGGTGACTACATGTTCTGCTTATTGAATATGAGAAAGGTTTACCTAAAAAGGCTGCTACACCACAAGTTATGGTGATTCAAGGTGGTAGAATCCAGAAGGCCAATAAGAAATCGCAGAATGCTAAAGGCAAGGGTAAAGGGAAAGGTAAGGGCAAAGATAAAGGTTATGTCCCTCAGCCTAAGAACCCTAAACCTAAGGATAAAGAGCACTCGACAAAGAATGACACCTGCCACCACTGCAAAGAGGTGGGTCATTGGAAAAGGAATTGTCCTGTTTTACTTGTGAGTTGATGGGAGAATAAGAAGAAAGTTGGCACTGCCGGTTCTTCAAGTATCTTCACAATAGAATTATTTTCTTTTCCTAATAAATCCTGGGTGTATGACACTGGTTGTGGTACGCACATTTGTATCACTAAACAGGGTCTTAGAGGAGCAAGAAAGCTGAAACAAGGTGACATCTACTTGTACGTGGGCAATGGAGTTCGTTGCACAAGTGGAGGTATTGGAAGTTTTGACTGAGTTTGGCCTAATGGCTGTTGTGTTTTGTTTAGACAATTGTTCTATTATGCGACCTTTTATAAGAGAGGGTTGTTTCAGTTCACGTTTGGGTAAAAAGAAATAGGATTTGTCTAGTTTGTTATGATTTTGGAATTTTGTTTCTCAAGAACAATGTGTTTTATTTTTAATGCTATTCCCATTAATGGTATTATGAAATTGATATTCATAATCTTGTACTAAATGTTAATTCTATTGTTAGCACTAAAAGAGAAAACACAAATTTGGACTTACTTATTTGACACTGCATCTTGTCATATAAGTAAGAAATGTATTGAACAGCTGAGCACAAGATGGGCTTTTATTATCAATAGATGATAGTCCATTTGATCAATGAGTATCTTGTTCATCAGGCAAGATGAACAATTGTTTCCAATCGTCCAAAAAGGGCGGACTGATCTTTTTTAGAATAATTCATACTGATGGTGTGTCCTCTTGACATGTGTCAAGACAGTGCTAGTACTTCATTACTTTCAGGATGATTTAGTGTAATGGTTATGTTTTTTATCATATTTAAATAAAACATGAAGTCTTTTTGAAACATTCAAGGTGTTTTAAGAATGAATGTGGAAAATCAATCGGAATGAATAAGTCTATTCGATCAGATCGGGGAGTTGGCGAATAATAAGCCAAGAGTTTAAAGATTATCTTAAAGCTTGTGGAATCGTCTAACAGCTTACTCCTCCATATACACCACAACACAATGAGGTGTCTGAAAGGAGGAATCGTACTTTGTTAAACATGGTTCGATCTATGATGAATCTTACAAAACTCTACGTTATCCTTTAGGGACTTATGCTCTAGAGTCTGCAACACGCATTCTTATATGTTCCAACTAAGCAATGTTGATAAGGACTCCATATGAATTATTGTATGGAAAAGTTCCCTAACTTGTCTTACTTAAATGTTTGGGGTTGTGAGGCGCTTGTGAAGCCGGGATACAGTCTGACAAACTCAACAAAGAGTGTTAAGTGTTACTTTATAGGATACCAAAGGAATATTGGTTATAATTTTTACTTCCCACCATGAAAACAAATAGTTGTGCGAGTATGCTGTGTTCTTTGAGAAAAATACTCATATATCCAGGAAGTCGAGTAGGAGGGTCCGAAGATCTTGAAGAAATTAAAGATGAAGATACATCACCTTCTGAAATCACTAGCAAAATTTCTATGGAGGTTGAAGGTTTCGAACCACCTCAAGAGGAAGTGATTCTAATTCGTAGGTCCGAAAGGACACAACGGTCCATAACGCTTTAGTTAAATATTGATGTGGAGGAGATAGGTATATGGATCTTAATGAAACCCATAGCTATAAAAGCTATATGTTAGATAGAATCTGGCAATGTGGATCGATGCTTTGAATGTTGGAAATGAATCCATGATCGATATATGGTATGGGTCTGGTCGATCTTCCTTCCTTATTGTAAGACTGTAGGGAGTAAGTGGCTTTTTAAGATAAAGACCTGACCATGGATGGCAATAATTTAAATTTAAAAAATAAAATACACTATAAATGCTCGTTCTTGTTGCAAAGGGTTATATCAATCTACGGGGTGTTGATTATGAAAGAAAGGTTCTCACGTCGTTGACCTTAGGCTGATTAGGATTTCATATATATAGCGGCGTTTCTATGATTATGAGATATGGCAAAGGGTGTCAAAACTGCTTCTTAAATGGTTCATGCTTGAGAAGACATTTATTATGGTACAACTGAAGGTTTTGTTGATCCTAAAACATCCAGAAAAGTATGAACGCTTTTAAATCTATTTATGGTTTAAAGCAAGCATCAAGAAGCTAGAATAAAAGATTTGATGAGGAAATCAAATAGGTTATAGATTTACTTTATTCTTGATGAGCATGTGTATATCTAAAGCTAGTAGGATTAATGTTACATCTGTTATTATTGTCGATGACATATATAATCATGGTGAAATCACATTTCAAGTTTACAAAGTGTTGTAATGTTTTATCTTGGAAAGTGTTTCGTATGAAAGTCTTAGGGGAAGCTGCATTTATTAATGAATAAAAATCTATAGAGATTAGGTCAAAGTGTTTGATTGGACTTCGGTCAAAGTGCTTAATAGATAATATCTTGAAGAGATATAGGATGATAATTCCAAATGTGGTCAACATCACCATGCATGAAAGACTTGACTTGAATCAATAATAAGGTGGCTTCAATCCTGAGAGTGAAGCGTATGCAAAACTGTACCTTATGTTCGGCTGTGGGTTCCATTAGGTAGGTAGTATAATTCAATTATATTAATGATGAGATGCATAGAACTGATGTTGCGGTTAGCGCAAAAATTATAACCAAGCGTTTTCAACGAATCCTGGTGAACCTCACTGAAATTCTGTGAAAACCATTCTTAAGATTTAAGGAATCTAAAGATATTTTCTTGGTTTATGGTGGAAATCCAGAAGATAATACACTCGAAGTTGATTTCTATTACATGTCTGGATTTGAGATGTTATAGATGATTGAATCTTTGATTGGATAATTATGTTTCATTTTGAACGGAAGCATAGTAGACTAGAAAAGCTTCCAAGTAAAAGTTACTACTGAAAATGCTGCTACATTAAGATGAATTACATAGCTGTTAAGAAGCAGAGATGAAGTTGTTTGGATTAGGAAGTTTAGTTCAGGGTCTTGGTATTAGTACAACAAATAAAGAACCTATAGGTTGTTTGGACATTCGCGACTTATTATCGCCAACAAACGGGGGGTTCAGATTGGGCGCAGACAAATACCATAGAAGTTTCCTTCTTAAAGTTCACACAGGATGACAATCTTGCATATCTTTTACGAAGGCATTTATCTATACAAAGCTTTACTCAACATGCTAGGAGCATGGGGACTTGTTTTAGTCAGTAGTTTATGGGTAGATCTGTAGTTGAGTATTTAGCATAAGGATGCTCTTGAAAAAATTTATTTTATGGATAATGATGTTGGTATTTTTTGTTTTTTATATCTTAAATTGCAATCCTTTATTTGCATGTTTAATCCATGAATAATATTTTGAATTATTCTAAATTAATCCTAGTTGTCGTTAACAATGTGGGAATGTGGATAAACTAGACCATTATGAGTCGATTGGGTGATATGTAGTTACTTAAGGATGAATCCACAAACCTCACCTGATATGTCTTAAGATGAATATTGTGATATTCCTAACTAACATAATCTTACCTTTATGGATCGGCGTTATTAAGTAAATCTTGTAAGTGATTTTTATTTACAAAATCCTTAGACTAGGAGATGCAAGTAGGTTTGCAGGTGTGGATTTTATCCTTTGATTTGGTTTAGTATCCTGTATAAGGTAGCTATTAAGGATTATTTCAGAAGTGATTATGTAGCATGGTGACAGACACTTGTAGTTCATAAGAATTTATTCCTTTAAATGTTGAAGAATGATTGCCTATGGGTACCCTCGCGCTAGAATTTATCAGATGTGTGTATGGTCGTAACATGAAAACTCATGTAGATGTGTCTCATTGATTTTTGGTAATCTTGATTAGTTACATATACGAGAAACATAATCGTTAAACAATGGAATGATTTTGATCCATATCCATTTTTAACACGGTGTCAGAAACAAAGGGATTGTAAATACCTAAAAATATCATTTTCTGTGAACTTTATGAAATCCACTATCGGTGTATTTCTGGGAGAATTGGCGTGGTGGCTAGACGCTTACCAATGTTATTAGTTATTTTAACATGTCCAAGAGGGGAGCTGTTGGAATATGTCAAGAAATATTAATATATGTCCAGATTAGTTATTCGAGTACGGTGACGCATGCGTTAATACGTAAAAACATAAAGATTTATTACTGTAAATATTTATGTGATAAGCATAACTTATGTTAAATAGTTAATGTAAATATTTAATGAGTTATTAATATGACATTTAAGGAAAAAGAAAGTAACGGTTTTCCTTTTAATTGGTCAAACACCCCTATTAAGGAGGTGAGAGGGTTTTCCTTGCAAGGACAAGGAATTTAGCCTATAAATAGAGGTTAAGGGATTCATTGTTAGTGTCTTGAAATAGATACATCCTAAATCTCTCTGCCATCTCTTTTGTTTTATTAAGAACTCAAAGGGGTTTTCGGTTCTTGTGTTGGTTCGATTAGGGGGAAAAACCACAAGGGGTTTCAATTCGTTGATTTCTACTAGGAAATGGTGGTTTATTGGTTATCACAACTAGTACAGTATTAATTGTTTGCTAAAGAACGTATTGTGTTGTTGAAGTCTAGAGGGATTTTTACTTTGTTCCTAGTGGATACGCGTGGCGTATATATATACGGTATTTTCAATCGTGTTATACATTTATTTCTAAAAGGTACACATCTCTAATCTTGTTAATTATGAATTCTATACGTGTTTACTTTCCGCTGTGTACTCGTGCTAATGGTTAATTAGATTTAAAATCCCAACAGTTCTTAGATAGACGTAGTTGTGACAAACTGACAATGGTCAATGTATATGATGTTCTTTTGCATGTTGTTATGGAAACACAAATGATCTAGTTAGAAACGTTTACATGTGTATGTTGGTATTAGTGTTTCTATGCTCCCATGCGTATTCGGGATACCCTGTCAAAAAATTGTTTGAATCACATTCTTAAAAAGATATATATGAGTGATAGTACATAATCTAGTTGAACACTATAAGCCGAGAAGAGGACTTATAATCTAGAAACCAAAGATACAATGTAAAGTATTATTGAATTGATGATAAAGAAGGAGAATATAACAAGTAAATAGAACAAACAAAAGGTAAAACCCTAAAGGCTAAATTGGCCATGGGCCTTTTATGGGCTATTTACTAACATGTCCCCTTAAACTCACTATGTTGCAGCAAGACACAATGAGAGTTTGTCAGTCAGAAAACAAAACGTGGTCTAGAGTGTGACTTGGTAAATATATCTACAATCTGTAAAGCAGACGGAACAAATGGTAGAGAGATAGTCCCGAAGATGATGATGAGTCAAATGAAAATCTATCTCAATATGCTTGGTGCGTTTATGAAACACCAAGTTACGTGTAATCTAAATAGCACTATGATTATCACAATATAACAGTGTACAATGGCTGATACGAACACGCTTATCTTTAAGTAACCAACGTACCCAAACAATCTCACTAGTAGTCACTGCCATGGCACAGTACTCGGCTTCAGTAGAAGATTTAGAAAGAACATATTATATCTTACTCTTTCACGAAATAAGAGAATCACCCAGAAATACACAAAACCCAGTAGTTTGCGTGAAACAACATCACCAGCCCAATCAGAATCACAATAAGCATGCATGTCCAAAGCAGACGTAGAAGAAAACAAAAGTGTATGGTATCCAGTACCCCGAAGGTACATGAGAATATGCAAAATAGCATCCCAATGAACTGTTGTAGGAGCACAAACAAACTGACTAGCAATATGAACTGCATAAGAAATATTTAGACGTTTAACTGTAAGATAAACCAAACTGCCCATAATAGCCCGATACAAACTTGGGTCTGGTAAAGGATCACCATCTGTCAAAGTTTATTTTGCCTTAGCATCAATAGGAATATCTTCAACCATTTTTTTTATAATTCTTGCACGATCAAGTAAATCAGCTATATACTTAGACTTAGATAAAATATATCCTTTTAGTGAAGAAGCAACCTCAATACCCAGAAAATATCGTAGTAAGCCTAATTCCTTCATAGCAAAACGACGAGCTAACTCCAATTTCAATGAATCAATTCCGACACAATCATCCCTAGTAATAATCATATCATCAACATATAGCAACAAAAGTTTACGACCATCACTTAAATGTTTAACAAATAATGTGAATCATGATGGGTAGAGACAAAAAACCAAGCAGATGGTAACAACTGTTGCAATTTTTACACCAAGCACATGGTGCTCTTGTTTAGACCATTATGAGCTTTTTTTGATGCTAGCAAACTTTCCTGGGTTGTGAGAAACCCAGGTGGTGGTGTCATAATATACCTTCTTCATTAGATAACCATTGAAAAAACATTTTTGAATCCAATCTGAGATATTCCATTTCGCAAGAAGAATAACAATTAAAGGTTTTATCGTCATCATTTTTGAACTAGGAGCATATGTCTCTTTATAATTATTCCATACTCCTGGGCCTAACCTTTGGACATCAGACGAGAACTTGTACCTTTAATGGGATCCATCAAATATGGTTTTAATCTTGTAGGAACACAAAGAGCCAATAGCATGTTACCTGAATGTTAAATGGTACTAAGGAACCCAGTGTGTGAGTCTAATGTAATTTTTTTTTTTTTTACAGAAGTTCCTCGCCGTAGCATTCCTGCAAAATGGATCACAAAATGCCTTCTTATATTCACACTCTCTTGAAGACGACTGTAAAAGGCAATAGAACTAAGGAGTTAGAGTAACAAGATTATACAAAAATCATCTTTTTGTTGACTTAATTATGTTTTGGTCGACCACTTGGCAGGAGGACCATACAACAAATTTTGTAGTTAATTAGGCAGCCGTAGAACCAATTGTGGAGTTTGTTAGAACTCTTTAGATCGTTTATAACTCGAGATTGTTTAGATCTCATCTAGGATTAACAATAACAAAGTTCATAAGATTAATAACAAAGTAGTAAAACATAGCGAAATAAGAACAGTGTTACTAACAAGGTTTTTCTTTATTATCATACACTCTAAGCCCCAATTCGATATGATCAGTATAGAATGGTTATCTACAAACTAACAGGAATCAAAGATCCTTGGGGCTAAACCATACACAATAGACGTCTACATCTCCACACTTTGGTGCACACACACATGTTTTTTTAACTTGGACACCTTAAACTCACGCCCTAATATCTCTTTATATAATAGAGATATATAGGATTACAAAAAAAACATAATACTCTTAGGAAACTAAATCTTCCTAATATTTATCTTTATATCTTTGTCTTTGATCAAATCTTCTAAAATCTTTATGTTCTCCTACATCTTGTAGAATTCTTTAATGACGATTTTGATCATTTTGTTTCATTCTTTTGTTCTTTTGTCAGATCAAATCTATAATTCCTAACACATTGTCTTCAAATCACTTCATAACACCAAATCCAAGTCTTCCATTGGTCTTGTTGACTTATACTTAGCTTTTACCAACTTGTACAAATCTTCCAAGTCTTCCCTGATAAAACTTTTAAGCATAAGACTAAAGACTCTGTACATTTGAGACTTTCCATCAGCTCTTACTATTTGATAATAGCTTTTCTTTCCTTCTTTGTGGATCTTCTAGTCAACAATGGTTGGAGGCTTAGTAGCTAAAGGCACAACATCAATTGCAACCTCTTCTTCATCTGGAATGACTTCCGTTAGACTTTGAAGCTCTGCTGTGTCTTTATCCTCATCTACCTTCTGCTTCTTAGTACTCTCTTGTTCTAACTCTTCTCCTGCTCTCTTTGAACTACCTTCCAACAAGTCTGTTCTGAAGTCAACAAATGTATTTACCCTCTTGAAAGCTCTATCAAACATCTTTTGAATATAATCAAAAGATTTGTTCTTTAAGTTTTTGGGCTTCTTTCCTTCCATATTCTTCAGGTAAGTACACATGATTTTTCTTTGTTGAGCTTGGGTTGGTGGTTTGTTCCTCTTTTCTTTTGCACTTTTAGCAGCAAAGTGCTTTCTTCTTTGCTCCAAGAGTTGTGGTATGTGTTTAAATACACATACTTTTTACCTAATAAAACGACCCCAAATGACTAAAAATGGACATAAAATGTCAAATATATGCTTGTTTTGTGTTATTTTGTGCAGGGGTGTATTGTATCATTTGTTTGTTGTTCCGGTTACTGTTCATCATGGTCACGTTACTGTTCGTTACTGTTCATGGTCACTGTTCATTTTTTTTCTTTTTTCTCATTTTTTTAGTGACAAAGACATGTGAAAACAGTTTCATTGTTGTTGTTTATACTTTTTCTTGGTGCTTAAAAGTCAAGTTAACAGCTTAAAGCAGATCTGGGTTCATACTTTTCTTGGTTGCGTTTTGACCAAAAAGTCAAAACCAGATCCGGTTTTTGGGGAAAAGTACACCTGCGTTTTGTCTCAATGGACTGCGATTTGTCACTGCGTTTTGGTTGGTTGCGATTTGGCATTGCGTTTTGATCAGGTACAATGAAGACAAAATTATCTATGCCATATACAAACAAAACGCTGCCCAAATCTAAACTTGGTTGCGTTTTGCTACACACAGCCAAACCAAACCGAGTCAACTCGGTTATTACCGAGTTGACCCGGTCAACTCAACTGAGTCGGGTCAAAGACAGAAATAAAGAAGATTGAAGACAAACTCGACATTAACAAACAACAACAATAACATCTACACCAAGATCGAATACAACAACATCCACTGCCTCAACATCATTACATAAATCCAACAAAATAATCCTATCATCCCATCGTCACAACAATCCCAATCATCTACTCTTCTCATCTCACAAACAATAATTATAACAATAATCCAAGATCTCAGGTTGTCTGTTTCGTGTTTTTCAAATAATATACAAGACCTTTCAATGATCTACAACACGAAACAATAACTCATCCACAGGACCTTGAAGCTTTCGTTCTTCCTCTTTGGTACATGGTTCATATAAACCGAAAAATCAGAAAGGGTTCGTGTATATGATGATTTGGGTGGTGTAAGAGGTGTGTGGAGTATGAATGATGTTGAGATGAGAAGGATCTAGGGCAGATCTATATTTTTTTTGAGTGATAAGGTTGGAGCAGTATGACTGCGTTTTTTTTGTGTGCGTAGGATTAGGGTTCACAAATGACTAATTAGGAATTTGTATTCCTTATATCTGGTATTACAAGGATTTGGGTTGGGTTACATTTTTTTGGGCCAAGTCTATAGAAGTGGGATGGATACTACGTTTTTGACGTGGACCAATTATAACAATTACATGGGCTGAGTTATCATGGATATGGGCTGCGATTTTGTAATAGGCCGAGATTGGGGAGTATGGATCTGACACACAAATGGGCCGAGTATTAATTGTTTAGGCCGTGGATATGGTGTGTCTAATGGACCCGATTTCTTTGTTAATTAGGCTATGGTATGTTATGGATTAAGCCGGACACGAAGATACTATCATGACGAGTTGGACTAGACAATGTTTTTTCGCTAACGTCAATTCAAAAATAACATTTGTCCTAGTTTAACGACATTCTTGAACAACAACACAACAAACATGATACATTACACTAAAAACGATCCGAATAAGATTCACTAAAACGTCAAAACGGCTATGGAATTTGGACTTTAATGTCAAGTGATCACGAAGTTTATTTGGTATCCCTTATTTGAGTTTGAAGTGGGTTTCACGGAGGCGTCTACTTATTTCATCATCGAGACTTCCTTCTATTTTCTACCCCTTTCCTTAAACCCAATCTATCGTTTGATGACTTGCTTGAACGTATACAGTTATGATTGAGACTTGGATTATCTAGTTATACCCGATGTAAGGAGTTACATTGTAGTACTCACGGGTTATAGCTATCACTTAAAGGAGTTACGTTGTAGTGCTCAGTGTCATACGCAGATGCCGATGTGGATGGTCTCTAGAGGTGTTGTACTTATTTTGGCTCTTAGTTGAGTGTATAGGGTACTTAGAGGCTTTCTTCTGCACCGTTCTTCAATCAACAACAGTGCAAGCTTAAGTAACAAATTTGGAGAATTCTACTTCATTTTCAAGTTTGGTATATCGGGTTTACTTCACCAAGTGGTCACAGCAATAGCCGACAGAATACGAGGTTGGTAAGTTAGCCAGATAGTATAAGGTTAAGATGTGATCAGCAACTCTCATGGGATATTTAAAGCTACTGAACGTCAATGGTACTTCACAGTCTCAGCAAAATCTTTCAAAGTTCTTCAATGTCTTTTATAAATTTTCAAGATTATTGCTTATGACAAGAACTTCTCGAGTATATGGTCGTACACGTCAATGATGCTTTCGAGAGTTCAAAACCATCATGGAGGAATACGTATACTTTGATACTTTGATGTTATCAGGTCAACTTACAGAGGGAAGTAGTCTAGACTACTTCACTTAGTATGGTTTGTGAAGTATTCTGGATGTGTGAGAAGAATTGTTGCTGATCTTTTGCATGTTCCCCCAAACGGATAATCATCAAGACTGAATGTCATGATACATTATAGAAGCAGTATTAGATGGTGTGGTTGACTGTTTCTTCTACTAAATTCCGCTGTGCACTTTAAATGTCAATGTTAGAAGATCGTTCAAGCTACATCAACGTTTCAGAATCTGCTCAAGATACATATGTTGGTTTAGGGGGAAGCTGATTCAGAAACTTTGCCAAAAAGGAGTCTATGAAGAAAGCTTTTTTAAGACATGCTGCATGATTTGGGGGGGAAGTTAATCCAACTCATGCATACTATAATGGTTCCAGAACAAGTCAAGACAAAGAAGATCCAAGCTGGAGTACAAGTATCAAGACTAGAAGACAAAGACGTCATCTTCAGCATTGGAAACGCCTTGGATGTCATTTTATTTTGTTGTATTTGTACTTGATAGGAACATTGTAAGTAATTCCGTATGCCCACATATTGGGGGAAAATTGTTAGCCTTAAAATATGTCGGCTAATACGGAATTACATTAGTATAAATAGGTAAGACTCACAGCTAAAATGTCTAGTTATGATAGTTTAGAGAGTCAAGACGTATATATATCCCCTCCATACTTCCATAGAGGGGTGAGGATTCATAATTTTGTAATAAGGTGTGTGTGTTTCTCTCTCTAAAAAACACACATCTTCCCTTTTCTCTCACTAATAATATGGCTTTCTATTTGTTTAATCCTCCCCGACCTCCGGATCATTCTTGTTAGCTTATGAATCTTATGGATAAAACAAAGTCAAAGCCAAAACTGAAGAAATGTTAAATGGGCCCACCCATACCCATCTAATAGGCCGGGTCAGTCCATTTAAACATTATATGAAGACCTTATAAGCCTTTTAGGCTTAAAAAGCCCAAAGTCCATTTTAAACACCATCCGGCCCAAACAACATATATGAGGCCCAAACAATTAACTGTCGTTATCCTTTACACTTTTCATGGTTAGTCCCAAAAAGGACTGTGTATGAAATTAAACCATATAACCTCAAGGGCTTAACCTGCCAAACCCTAAACTTTTATCACCACTAAGGACCATCGTTGTAAAACAACAATACAAACAGAAGGACCTAAGTTTCCAACTCTCCAAAGTTTTACCTTGCACCTAATTAAAACCATTCTTTCTCGCCAATACACTGTATATCTTCACACACAATTCGTGTGTGTCTGACCCTGCAATATACAAACAAAAAAACTTCACCCACAACAAAAACATCACTATCCCATCCATCCCCACCTCACTAAACACCAAAAGCCACCTTGGCAATCCTCAACCACGCCATTCATTGAGGAATGATGACAAAAATTCAAGGGTTTTGATCATATGACTTGGGCTCAAAGAAAAATGAAGGGCTGAGATTGCTTTGGCATTCTACTCACACAACAAGCACACCAGTTGAAGCCTCTCACTAAAGAAGCACACAAGTGAGGACTTGAAGACTAGGATCTGAGTATAAATATAGGACCCAATTGTAGCTTATTTCTTTTGTCCTTAGTCTTGTTTTTTTAAACTAATTAGACCATTTTAATATTGTTATTTAAATTTCTGTCATTTACATTTTCAAGCATTGTAATTTTTTTGGTTTTTTTTTTCAAACACTTAAGGAGTATTACCGTAGGCCTCAACTGGGCTTATTTTGCATTCATCAATAACTTACGTATCTCTTTCGATATCTTGTTATTTTTTCTGTTTTAGTTCTAGTACCTTCATCGTTCCAATTGAAATGGCTAGCTTGTTTTAGACTTTTATTTTTATCCATGACTTTTAGTCCTACTTTGCATAGTCGACTATATTCACTATCTAAGTCTTTTTCGTCTAATGATGATTGGTCATTACTAAAGTATTCGGTTTCGGAAAGTACCTCATTCGTTTGCTTTAAGCCATAAGACATTTTTAATCATTTGTATGCTTCTCTTATCTCCGTCGCTATCACTCCAACATTTCCAACAAAAGCTCTGTGATATAGATTCTCGACGTTTTTGGACATTCACCATTGAGATGATTTGGATTCACCGCATTTAAAATCCTTTCCTTTTCGATTTGGCCAATTTTTGTCATCCTTATATTTTTGGAATGGATTTCTTTCATGTGTGGTTGTGTAACAAATCTACCTGCGTCTTGTTGAAAAATTTCTTTGAAGTTTCTTACGGCGCCTATGCGCATATTCATTCGTCTTCACTATAGGAAACTTGAGCTCTATTTTTTCATAACTAGAATTCTTTCTAGCCTTCAATGAATGGATCTTTTTTGTTCTTCTTTTGATTTTGACCGTCTCGCGAATCGTTTTTTTATTATTTCTTCATAAACTTTCAAAATTTTACAATGCAGTTCATCAAGTAGTAGAGTTCGGTTTTAGATTCTTTTGATTCTTCAATAGCGTAAACTTTTGCGCGCCATTTAGGATGAAAGATTCCTATGGAAATTTCTACACAATGTTGCTAGGAAAATAACTTTCATCATGTGCTTTTAAGCTAGTAATAATAGTGTTAAATTGAGAAAATGCATTATACTATTGATTCTCTTTCCGGAATCGTTAAATAGTTCTTTTGTTAAAACTAGAAGATCTAGTTTATTATCTTTGACTTGATTTATTTCCACGTGGTGAGTTACTTAGTATATGAAATTCTAATATCTTTTGAGGTTTTACAAAAAAATTTCTTTCGTATTCTTTATTGTGGCATAGAATTATAAATTACCATTTTAGCCTCATTATTTTTAGTAAGTTCTTTTTTTTAAATCAGTCGTTTTGATTTATAAATAGGTACTATTTCATCCTTTTTTGTTTAGGAGTATATTTGAAAAAGGGAAGGAAATCACCATGGTTAATAACATGCCAACAAGATATAGATCTTTTGACTTCACATAAAGTTTGTCAAATCTATTTTTACAATTAGTGAACTCCAAGTCACAATTTCAAATAGTGGTCGGTATTTGCTAGAGATTGCCCTTCTATATAATTTTCCCGATTTCCTTATATGGATTTCAAGTTTTAAAAATACAATTTATTTTAAAATTCTTTGATTAGCGTGGACTATAGATACCAATTGTGGAAAACTCTAAAAAGGGCGGTGGTTGGTAGTTTACGCTTTTTAATTTAGGTTTATGTTTGTTTGTAAACTTAAGGGTTTTCGGACTTTTTACTGAATTCAATGCTTGCACAATTGAACAATATAAGTAATGAAATGATAAAGACAAGAGATAAGAGTAAGAACAATCAAACACAATGCGAGGATTGTTAGTGGTTTCGGTAACGTAGCACTCTTGCCCTCTCACTCCCAGAGCCCCTATCTATCACGTGAGTTTTGTTCTTACTATGTTAACAAAGAGACTTGAAGGTGAGAGGAAAAACCGCTATTAATGTTGCTACACCGTACTTTCGTCACAAAGCTAAATGTCGAGTTCTATTCTTAGCTAGAACCATATCTTATCACAACTCGACTTCACCTACTTGGTACACAACTTCACAACTTTACAACTTCTTCACAACTTCACAACTTCAAGTCTTCACTTCACCACACTATTTCTATATCACAACTATATAACTACGTGGTAAGATAACCACGATCAAACTTATACTGACAAGATCGCCAAGATCTAACTACTACACACAAATACAAGATGTACCAAAATTAAAGTACATTAGTTGAGTCATAGTAGGCCTTGTATGAAAAGACAATACAAATTTCATCTTTGCTACACTTCATTAGGCAAATATAGGATTTCTATTTTGTCTAACATGAGAATGACTACTGGAGAATCTATTGCACTAGAAATTCAATTTGACCTAACGGTTGAATTGCTTCCAAGAGTGAAGTTGGGTTCGTGGTATAACCCATAAAAATGGTCGTGTTTAGCCTGAATTGAGCACCACTAGTGATAGTCTCATATTCATTCTCTAATTTGATTAAATGGCTCTTCTTAAATATGCCTAATGATAGTCTACATCGATAGACTTTGTATTTCATTAGGAGTGCACACTAAGCAAGTAAAAATTAGGTTTCCCCTTAGTCAATCTAGACTACATGCATTTCACATATGTGCTTTGAAGTTTCATGATGATAACGTGCTCTCATGTAATGCAATTATATGCTTTCATGTTTATCTTAATGCTCAATGTTTATTTGCTTAACTATTGAATGCATGTCTGTTGTAAAAGCGTTTGCTTTTTTCTAGCAATTTAGATAAAGTATTCCTTAGTTTATCTAAATAACGCATGCTCCTAAATGCTAATTGCTAACATGTTTTACATGACGATTACATTTAAAATTATCATGTTTTGTTTGCATCATCTTACATGACTTACATGTTAATTGTGCACCTACACTATGTTAGGTTAACGTATGACAAATAAGGTTTAGATGTCATATAGTCTTACACATTAATCTTGTTGATTATTGTGTCGATGCATGCTTAGATAAACTTGCATGCTTATATCTATATGTCTTATACATCTATGTATATATTTTCTCACACTAGAATATCTTTCTTCGCATTCGTGTCATTAATCTAAATTTTCAAAAGAGTCACAAAATGGTCTTAAATCTCCTAGAGTCTTCCGTCACACATTTCCTTAATCATCATCTCCCTCTCTTCTAAATAATCCACTCTTTGTCACGGAAAAGTTAGATGCAAATCTAATACCCTTCCAAGTAGGTTTGACAACTTAAATATTTCATCCGAAATATTCAAGTATCTTTAACTTGCAATCGCAAACGTTAAAGGTCATATCCGAAAATCCCTATTCAAGCCTTTTAACAACATTAGTTAAAACGCTCTCCATTTCTCTTTGACGAAAACATTCTTTCTCTTTCCCCGAAACATTCTTTCTCTTCGACGAAACATTCTTTCTCTTCGATGAAAACATTCTTTCTCTTCGACGAAAACACTCTTTGTCTTCCGATCACACCTCTTTCTTCTCACTCAACCACGCCTCTTCAACCATAGAGATGGCTAATCTCTTTCCTCCACTATTTCCGCTACCACCTTTAAGACAACCGTATACCTCGTCGTGTGATTGTTCTATGAACATTCACAATGCTCGAGAAGAGCTACATAACTCTGTGAGTGTAGTTTATCGTACGTTAACCACCATCCGTCTTGACATTGTCAAGCTAGTCGCCTCCATCTTCGTTTGTTTCCTTTTTTATTATTATTATCATTATTATTATTATTATTATTATTATTATTATTTTCGCGTACGAAACATACCGAAGATACGTCACCATTTCCTTCGGGACAATGTCCAAAAGGAAACATCTCCATTCGAAAAGGATGCGTCTGAAGATAACATCGTCGACATTCTTTCTTTACCCCTCAACCGTGAATCGTTAAAATATATTCGTCTAGGTTTAGGAATGATGGAACACATTCCATAAATCGTTTTATTATTTTCTTCTAGTTTTGATTCTATTCTGTGTTCCATTCCGTGTCGTGACAACTTAATTACTTCATCCGAAGTATTTTAAGCATTTTTAATTGGCGAAATGCAAATTAAAATGTCACTCCCTTCACAAAATTTGTCAAAAACCAAGCCCTCTCCTGTTGGCGGTCTGGCGGCCCCCAAACATATTCTGGCGGCCCCCAGATATATCTGGGACCGCCGGCAGCAGGCTTGTTATAGCGTTCATTCTTTTCTGAATCCATAACCAAACACTTCCTCTCTTCTGCTACGAGCTGACGTCTACTTTGCACCCAAACCTATGCCCAACATCTCTCTAAAGATCAATGGGTCATCCTCATATCCTAATTCTCATAAGCATCATTACTTATGGTGTTAATAGTCAAGTGAATTTCATAATGAAATGCGTCTCATTCTCAAACACAATCCTTACAATCGTCATACTCATAAATTGATCCTCACTTCTCGTAAACCTCCTTTCTCGAATGGTCATTTCACTTCTAAATGATTTCTCTCTTTCTTAATAGTCTTCTCACTTCTAGTAGTCGTCTCACTTCTAATAAGTCTTATCTTCTCTAACGTTTCCTCTCACGTCTAAACGTTTCTTCTCTTTTAATAGTCTTGTTACTATTAGAATTCCTCCTATATCCCTTGACAACTTAGTTATTTCTTCCGAAATATTTAAGTAATTTGCGAAATGCAAATGTCACTCCTTCGCTAAACTTTCCACTTTCTAAAAAGTGAAGAACATAAAGAAGATATTCAATCTTCAAGTGTTATTGAGTCACCACATTGTTGAGTCTCTCATATTCTTCCACCATGAAAGAACTACCACCTCTTTTCACATCCCACTTTGTTCCTCAACATTGTCAACCAACAAAACACCAAACAAACCTTTAAATTCCCAATCATCCACCTTTGTCTCGATAGGATCATATGCATATCAATTGTTAGTGCAAATGATATATCAATCTTTTCTATTAACCTCTCATCAACACATTCCTTCTTTAGCATTACTCATCCTTTCCTACTTTTTGACTCTATGGAATCATTTTCATTCACATCCAAAAGCACATCGTCTCCATCCTCGTCTTATTTTTCTTTTTATTCTTTTAAAGTGTATATATATATATATATATATATATATATATATATATATATATATATATATATATATATATATATATATATATATATATATATATATATATATATATATATATATATATATTGACATATTATTAAGTGTCATTCGTCTACTTTTAAAATGTCATTCTCATAATAATCTTATGTCACTAAATAAATGAATCCCATTCTCGTTTATCAAAAGTCGGTCTAATCTTTCTCCGTAAACATACGTCTCGATTCTTTTTATTTCATCATTTAGGCTGTTTTTAAAATAATGAATACTTGTGTTAGTTTCTACTTCTTTCAAAGTGTCATACTTCAGATAATAAAACCTAAAAAGGCTATTGTCTAGTAATAAATAAAATCTACGCTAATGTTTTGCTATATGTATATGTGCACTTGTCTACTAACTTTGTTTTGTAGCACAACAATATCTTGATTCCTTGGTTCCTCAAACAAGGGGGAGCATACACCGAGGGGGAGCACTTGCAAGCGCTCTACTCATTTAAATTGCATCAAACTTCTTAAGCATCGATGATAATTTATTTGATCCATGGATCCGTTAAAGTCAATATACAAGGAATGATATTATCATGGAGACGTAATGAGCAAGAGGGAGCTAGGAGATATGTGCTTTAATAGCATAGATTTAGTTTAACCATGATGATAGAAAACTTCACTAGGATGATGCAAGCTCACCTTTATAGGAAGATAGGATTAGGATATGTCAATATTATGAAGGTTTATTTCATTACTCCAAAAACTTCCACCTCCTCCACTTCAAAATCACCCTAAACCTTAAGGTCATCCTCTCATACCTTCAACCTTAATATTTGCAAGTACAAAACACTACTTTCTTTTCATGTCTTATTCTCATCTATCACGACATCCTCTAAATTATCCAAGAAACACAAAATCACCTCAACTGTATTTCTCATATTGTCTTTTTATTCCTCTAACCAATATACTTGGATCACCTACCTTTTCCTCATTCCTTCAACCTATACACTCAAAGTACCTACCTTCTTGTCTTGCCTACTTCTCACCTCTCATGACCTTTTCTAAACTATCCAAGGAACACACAATCACCTTCACCTTTATTTCTTACATCTTCTCCTCATACCTCAAACCTATATACTCGGAGCACCTATCCTCTTCTCATTCCTCTAACATATACACCCGGAGCACGTACCCTCTTCTCATGTCTTCTTCACAAACCTACAACCTATATGCTCCAACCATAATCCATACTATACCTTTTTGCTTCGACAAAAGGGGGAGAAAGGAGTGTAAACGAGTAACTTTTAAACTCTACTATGTGTTATAGTTTACATAGTTTGTCATCATCTAAAAGGGGAATATTGTTAGTGCAAATATTATGATATTTAATCTATACGATCTCTTTATGTTTTGGTGATAACAAACATGTAACCTGTAATACATAACGTAAAGTACGCAAGTTACTCATAATCACAAATCATCAATGCATACATATCAACAACACTCTATGACTCAAGTTTGCATCAACACCGACATTTGTTTGCACCCGATGTAAATCGCATAAGGTATGTACAAACAAATTAAACTTGTAGGATGAGCAAAGAAAAATATTTTTTTTTACACAGTACATTTCTACAAAAAGTATTTTTTCACAAAAATAAATAAACACAAAATACTTTTTAATAAAGATGTTTTATTTAATATAAATTAGAAAAATTGGTTTTCCTCCCAAAATGGAAGCTTCTATACCAGATACAACCTTCCCCATAAAAAGACAAAAAAAGGAGCGGAGTCTAGGCGGCGGCCCCTGGTATGTGCTTAATTACACATACCATTTTCCATTAAAACCGGACTTAAATGACCAAAAACGTACCAAAAATACATTGTATTTGTATGTTTTGCATTTGTATTATGCAGGTAACGGATATCTAAGAAAAGGACAAAAACAAAGCCAAAACGACAAAACCAAGCACAAGAACGGAAAAAGCATGAAAGAAAAGTCAAATCAAAGCCAAAAGTCAAAAAGTAAAAGTCAACCCCGACAAAGTCAAAGTCAAAGGCGGAGCCGATATCGAAGAAACGTTAAATGGGCCAACCCGTACCCATTTAATGGGTCGGGTCAGCCCATTTAAATATTATGAAGACTTTATAAGCCTTAAAGATTTAATAAAGGCCCAACACTCTTTTTATTATAATCGGCCCATGTCCCAAGCCCAAACAATAACCCATTTAACCACTTAATTGCTCTTAACACCATCACCTATATACCCTTTACGCCGTTAGTCCTTTAAGGACTAACGATGCAAACAAACACCAAACTCAGGGACTGATTTTGCCAAAGTTCAAACAATTTTCACTACCCGCCAATTGCTCCAGGTACTATTCCCCTTTCTTCTCCACCTAGTCGACCAACACCTCTACACACCTCACACCTTGGACCACAACCCAGCTGGCACACACCTCTCACCTTCCAATTGGTCGAAAAGGATCAACGATGAGGAAATACACCTTGGTGACACTCTAATCCAATGGTCCATTTGGAGAGTCTAGGAATCTTCATTAGCTAAGAGACCAAGGATAAAGGGTAACTAGGGTTTTGAAGGAAGAAGACAAAAGATTAAAGACGAAGCCTTGAACCTTCATTAGCTTGTTATAAATAGGACTTGTGTAAGCCTTCAAGGGCACCTAGTTAATCTTTTTTTTTTACAATTTTCAGCTTATTTTTAGTGTAAACTTTCAATATTGTAATGTTTTGTTTTTAAATTAATGAAGGCAAGTTTTAGTAAAACTTCTCTTTTTAAGAATTTGTGTTTTATTGTTGTCAAAAAGTGTTTCATAAGCTACATTAAGCTCTTATATAACTATCATACAATCTGTTTTAACTTTAATATTAAGTACTTAAGAAAATTTTACAAAAAAACCAAAAAAAATCCACCCTCAAATACCATAGCTTATTTGGAAGAGAAGCCAGAAATGAAAGGGCTTATGGACACTACTAGCTTGTCTTTTGACAAGCTAGATCTTGTAGATTAGCTTATTTATAAGCTTGTTTGCCCTGTTTTGAGCAAGGGCTTTTGTAAGTTCCTAAATTTCCATTTTCTTGCATTTTACTGTAGCATTGTTTATTCTTGCTTAT